>VKOC01019728.1:0-13125 GCA_009364415.1 Spea multiplicata | reverse complement strand
GCCCTCGACCACGTACTGTTTATTGGAACTGTCTCTTAGCGGAGCCTGTTGTGTCCCCCTGTTGTTGGAGATTAGGTACCTGTCTGCATAGTTGGATCCTCTTCTACCTTATACCATGACATGAGTAAAACAAAAAACAAACAATTTTATTAGGATTTTGGTCTGAAACGGACTATGCTCTTAAATAAGCTCATTGAGCCACTACACTATAAAAACTGAAGATATTGGAACAGAGGAAGAGTAAAAGGAGAAAACCTCGGGTTTAAAACCTTGTTTACCTCGGGTGACCTCTTCATGCAGGACACACCTCCTCCTCTCCCTATTTAAACCTCTTCTGGGTCACTCTTGGTTGGTGTATTTTGCTACTTGCTTGTGACTGACTGCTCCGTTTTGACTTGGTGTCAGGACTCGGGTGATCAGGTCGGGTAGGAGCCCATGCGCAGGGGATACTTGGGGTTCAGTCTGTAACCCACGGTACATGATTATGCAAACAAAGACACCACAAGCAGAAATCCAGGTAATGCAGTGTATTTTATGTATATAACAGGACCAACAAATAAGGGTAATACAGTCTAAGCAAGAAACGTATGGCAAAATAAAATACCGGTAATAAGTCTTTTGGCAGGGAGCCCGCTTGGAAGGGCACGACAGACAGAGAGCCCGCTTGGAAGGACACGAAAGGCACATAGCCCACTTGGACGGACACGAAAGGCACACAGCCCACTTGGAAGGACACAAAGGCAGGGAGTCCACTTGGAAGGACACAAAGGCAGGGAGTCCACTTGGAAGGACACAAAGGCAGGGAAACAGGAACAGCACAGGTGCAGAGCCACAGCATTAAGGTCCATAGACTTCAATACAAAGGCCCTGACTGAAGGGTAGGGCAGGTTCATAAAGGCAGGGTAATCCAGGTAACAAGGCCCAGCTGGATGTATTGGCTAGGGCTCAACCCAGGTAACAAGGCACACCTGATCCCAGTAATTGAGTTCTGAGTGCTCCAGAGGCTGGCCACTAGTGGTAGCAGATTTAAAGCCACAGGTATGAAAAAGCCATGGTTCAGGCAGACAAAAAGTGGTTCCTGACACTTGGCTTGTTGACCTCATTCCTGTCTCTCTGATTCAGCTCCTGATTCCTGCTCGTCTGGTATTGATTCGGATTGTTGACCTCGTCTCTGGATTCTGATTCGGTGTATCCTGATTACCTGTCTGACCCAGTTGGTTCTCTGACTTTCTAGTTGCTGCTTGGCCTGGCTCACCCCACCATCCGGGGTCCTACCCCATCAAATCATTACACATTGAATAGCTTTTCTGGTTTTATTCCAAGCCTGATGCCAGATAAAGAAAAATATATTCTTACTTCCTGTCAGGACTCTCATACGTATAGTTCCTGCTACCCAAGGAATAGACAGACCACAGACAGGTGGTAAAATAAGAACCACCTTTATTGGGATAGACATCAGTTTATATAGTTCTCTAACTTCATTAACACAGCTAACAAAGGCATGTAGCAAATAGGTACACAACCCAACCCCAAATTCCTCACCTCTGTTATCTCCCTAGCTGGTGCCTTCTTGGATACCCTGTGGAGTGGAGTCTGTTTTACTCAGCTGACTAGGTGGCGCAACGGATCAAGGAAGGCTGCCCTGGCCGACTCCAGACCTTACCAGTGAGGGTCTGTTTGGGTAGGCGGCTAAAAGCTTAACGGTGCATGGAGCCAGTCAATGGACACAAAAGTGCTACATGACTTGGATAAACTACACCAGACGGTGGCAACAAGTATTTTCCGATAAGAAGTTTTATGTATTGGTAACCAGGCTGCCCGGGTAGGCGTTCCATGTGAGGGAAACTTTTTGGCGGTAGCTAGGATAGTATTCCTAGTAGCCTGGCCCTATGACACCCACATAATCCTGGGTACTTGACACATGCGATAATCCGCCAGAATGAATCCAACTGTGACAAATTAGGGCAGGGCAGGGAACTTTTTTCATTTTCCCCAGAGACTACAGTCATTTTGAAAATGTCCATGAGATGATTCCAGTTTTCATGGGATGGCCAGAGGCAGCAGCCGCCATGTATGAAAAAGTAGTCAGATGGCCCCTGGTATACCAGTCTCGCCTGGATTCACAAATACAACCACCCACATGCAACAGCAGTACTAGCAAACATTCTTGCTGTAATAGTAGTGCTAAAGTATTCTCTATCCCACTTACCAACGTAAGGTGGAGTTTTAGTTACTACCAAGGAATCACAGAGGGGTTATGTTCTGATGCCTTAATGGGATCAAAAGAGATGATTGATTGTAAGCTATTCTATGGTGAATCACAGAATAAAAAATGCTATCAATGCCTTCACAACCCCCACTAGTGACAACACTACCGCAGGCGCTACCTGGAGTTTACTTAAGCAAGCACTGTAAGATGATACCACCAGATCTTTCTTTGGTCCACAAGAAAGTATGTCAATTACCTGGATTTAGATCATGAGCCATAAAAGAGAGTCAAGCAACACATCTTCCAGTAAGATGGACTGGCAGCAGTACCACCACCATCATCATGAAAAAGAAAAACAAAAAATCATAGTATGACTACTACTTCACCTGGTGTACAGTGCCTTAGTAAAGTGTTTGATTAGCTGGATAGTGTGGCGTATGGGCACACTGCAATGTGTAAATTTTGTCATAAGTAATTAGATAGTTACATAGTTCTGTAGGCTGAAAAAAGACATGCGTCCATCAAGTTAAGCCTTTCCCATATCTGTTGATCCAAAAGCAGGCAACAAAAAACAGTTTGTGTCTTTTTACAATTTTGCAACAAACTAGGGGGAAAAATTCCTTCTTGACCCCAGAATGGCGGATCTCTCCTTGGCTCAAGAAGCTGTTCCCCATAATTTAAAAATTATATCCCTGAATATTACGTTTTTGCAAGTATTCATCCATTTGCTGTTTAAGTGTCTGTACATTCCATTGTCACGGTCTGCCCAGGCTGCGGAGTTGCATTTCTGTCTTGCTTTAGTTTCTCTGTTTTTCTTCGATCCATTCCTGGATTTCCTTTTGCTTTGGTCTGATCTTCCATTCCTTGCTTCTGCGCCAGCTCTTTTTCCTTTATAAGGTGAGCCCCACCTATATGTTCTGTTTGTCTCAGTCTTCAGTCTAAAGGTATGTCTCAGTGCTATGTGTTTGGTTTACATGTTTGGTTTGTTTCGTACCTCTGTCTGCAGGGATTAGCGTTAGGACCCACCGTCATTGGAGTACTTTGGCGTAGTGGTGGGCTAAGCATACTATGGCCATATCATGTGACGGAATCTTCAATTGTTATCAATCAGTCTTAGGCTAGTTTCTGTATTCATGTTGTGTGTCTCTTATGTACCTTTGCCCTTCTTCCTTGTATCATCTGAGGATTCTGGTTCCTCTCTCCTCTCCCCTGTGTTCCTTGCCTTCTTCCCTGTCCTTTGTTGTTCCCTGTATCATGTATATCTTGTCTAGTAATGTTTATTCCTTGTCTGGTTCACTGTAGTGCCATGTAACATGTATGTCTTGTCTGGTTATGTTTCGTGCCTGGTTGTTATGTTTCTGCTTTACCCTTTGCTTAGCTTCCATACTCCCAGCCTGCAGCATTCTGCACGTGATTCAAGTGATATGCTTCATGCCTGCTCCAGGATGCCTGCAGGATTTATCTTCGTTTCATTCTGGACTTCATCTGCTGCCATATCAGGGCGCTGGTGTTTGGCTGCACAACCCTAGGTGCTCAACACCTGGGTGAGTGTGGTCACCCTGCAACCAGGCCCTGTCCAAACTCCACTACTGCACTGTGACTCCTGCATACAATCTTCGGGCGCACTGGGTCCGTTCAGTCATCTGTGTGGACCCAGTCCGTGACATACATTATATTTATTTATAAAGCGCCGGCTGATTCCGCAGCGCTGTTACATTCATTAGAACATTTTATACAATTTCTGTACAGGCTCTTTCCTTTGCCTTAGACTAAATCTCCTTTCTTCCAGTCTAAATGCATGACCACTTGTCCTATGCATGGTCCTGTTTATGAATAGGTTTCCAAACAATGGTTTGTATTGGCCCTGAATATATTTATATCCCCTCTGAGGTGCCGTTTTTCTAAACTAAACAGATTTAAATTAGTCCTTTCCTCATAACTAAAGTGTAGCCCTCTGCACCTTTTCCAGTGCTATAATATCCTTCTTTAGAATATGTGCCCAAAATTGCACAGCATATTCAAGGTGTGGTTTTACCATTGATTGATAAAGGCAAAATTATATTTTCATCCCACGAATTGATGTCCCTTTTTATACATGACAACACCTTACTGGCCTTAGTAACTGCTGACTGACATTGCACATTGTTGCCTAGTCTGTTGTCTATGGCAATTCCCAAACCCTTCTCATTTGTTGTTATCCCTAATTCACTACCATTTAGGGTGTAAATTGCTTGTGCATTCCTTACCCCAAAGTGCATAACTTTGCATTTATCTACATTAAATCCCTCTGCAACAAAGTAATATCCTGCTCTTATTGTATTACTTTACAGAGTTAAGTGTCATCTGCAAACACAGAAGCATGACTTTCAAAGAATAAATCAATAAAATTGGTCCCAGAACAGAACCCTGAGGGACACCACGTACCACTTTTGTCCAGCTTGAAAAATTACCATTTATGACAACTCTCTGTACTCTATCACTAAGCCAATGTTCTACCCAAGAACAAGAATTTGCATCTAGACCAATTTCTTTCAGGTTGAATACTAACCTATTGTGTGGAACCGAGTCCTCTGGTACAATTCCTGGAAGAAAAGAATCCCGATAGATTAAAAACAGAGGTTAATTTATTTCCAGATTTAGCTCCTTAAATACTTGTGGATTGAGCTTGGGTAAGGTGTTAGGACATCTCACCAATTCAGGAATGAACCAACACCTATGTACACAGAACAACAAAGATTTGCTTATATAAAGTTTCTCAACGCGTTTCGCCGATTTCGATCTCGGCTTCCTCAGGAGAAATTCAAGAATCAATCTGTCACAGATTGATTCTTGAATTTCTCCTGAGGAAGCCGAGATCGAAATCGGCGAAACGAGTTGAGAAACGTTATATCATTGATATTTGGACTTTACCAGGACTTGCTGATTACCGATTTTATCCTTTGTGAAGGATACTGCTTTTACGCATAACTCATATGTTATGCCCATCCGTTTGTAAGTTTTTTATCTTTATTTATTAAACAAATACCAATTTTTATTGCACTATTTCGTTTCCTATTTTCAACACAGAAATTCCAAGACAGGAAAGAGTCTGGATTTTTGACGAGCTATCACTTTCAAGTACACTTGTGAGTGCAATTAATATCACAATTAATCACAATATCACAAATATCACAATATCTCGGCTCCTCACTCCATCCCCTGTGTTCCTTGCCTTGTCCCCTGTCCTTTGTTGTGTTCTGTACTATGTAAGTATTGTCTGGCTATGTTTCTTGCTTGGTCTCCCACTCCCTGTCACTTGCTCGCTCTGTCTCCCTTGCTTGCTATGTTTCAGCTGTTACTCTGCTTAGCTTCTCTACTCCCAGCCTGCAGCATCCTGCACATTCGTCTGGAGAGCTATGTCTCATGCCTGCTCCAGGGTGCCTGCAGGATATCACCAAGTTTTGCTTTGTTCTGGACAACATCCGCTGCTATGCCAGGGCCCTGGTATGTGGCCGCACAACCTTGGATGCCACCCGGGAGAGTGCAGTCACCCTACACCAGGCCCTGTCTAACTCCGCTACTGCTCAATAACTCCTGCATCCCATCATTGGGTGCTCTGGGTCATTACAGTCGTCTGTATGTACCCAGTCCCTGACACAGCCCCACACATCCTGCAACCTCCAGCAGTACAGATGGGGCCTCTGTGTCTGAACCCGGCATACCACTGCCTGAGAGGTTCTACGGTGACTGTTCTCGATATCTCTTCATCACAGCTGATTCCATACCATACCATACGGTAGCATATATCCTTTATCCAGACCCGAATTACAAATATTGAAGGAATACACAGATTAATCACTTAAAAAAGGATTTATGAGACCCTCTACCTCACCGGCTGGGACAGGCATCTTTATCGTAGGAAAAAATTATGGAGGCTTACTGACTCGTGTGGACTATCGTTCCTTGAATGCCATAACTATTAAAACTGATACCTGTTACCTTTGATACCCGAACTGTTAGATCATGTTAGTACAGCACATGCGCACACAAAGATTGACCTCAGAGGTGCTTACAACTTGAGGGAGACGAGTGGAAGACTGCCTTCCTTTCTCATTATGGGCACTGTGAGTACACCGTGATGCCCTTCAAGCTCTGCAGCGCCCCTTTTCAGCATTTCCTTAATGACATCTTCCAGGATTTTCTTGATGTATTCATGGTAGTATATCTTAACGATATACTTGTGTTCTCTCCATCACTAGAAGAACATCGTGTACACATGTATACATGAACAAAATCTGTATGCTTCAAAAATGCACATTCGAGACCACCACTGTGGAATTCCTTGGTTTCTTGTTAACAACGCAAGGTCTTCAAATGGATGAGAAAAATATATCAGCCAATGGCCTTGCACGACCAAAAAGAAGGAGGTCCAATGCTTTTGCGAACTTCTACTGAAAATTTTTGTGATTACTCCAAAGTAGTCTAACCGCTAACAGTCTTATGTCTTGGAAGCGGATGCTTCTGAATCCGCTATCTAAGCCATATTGTCACAACGACAAGGAGAACAAATGAAAATGAATCCCGTGTCCTTCTATTCACAAAAGCTCTTGGCCCCCAAGAGGAACTATGATGTGGACAACAGAGAGCTCCTTGCCATAGAACTAGCCTTGGCGTAATGGAGACACCTCCTGGAAGGTTCATCTCATCGTCTATACAGACCACCGTAATTTGGAGTACCTCTGTTCTGCCAAAAGATTAAACCTCGCCTTTTTGTTTTTTTTGGTCGGTTTGACCTCCATATTACCTACAGACCTGGTTCCAAGAACAGAAAAGCCGATATTCTGTCTGTCTTGCATCTCCAATCAATGTGAACCCAGACCAGAGGGAAGAGAGAGACCATCCTAAATGAAAGTCACTTTCTTGACGAGACACAATCCCTTTAGGAGGCACTCCCTACCGCAAACACCTCAGAGATCCCAACCACCATGTCTCAATTAGTACCTCGAGATGACCTGTTGGAAATCACTCCAGAATATCTCATCCACTGGAAAGGTTAGTGACCGATCCTGGCAGCCTGTACTGAATCTTCATGTCCCTGTCAAAATTCGTGCCTTCCACCGTGTCGTCTCCCAGAACAAAAAAAAATGTGGTAACATTTAAAAATAATTATGCAGTGATGTCACCATCAGGGGAACCATACAGTGTGCCACACAGACGCCCAAACACACACACCAGGACAGGCTCTGCCACGCTGACACCTAAACACACACACCAGGACATGCTCTGCCACACCATCACCCAAACACACCAGGACAGGCTCTGCCACACCGACACCCAGACACACACCAAGACAGGCTCTGCCACACCAACACCAAGCCAGTAGGAATGCACCGATATATTGGTGGACGAAACGTATCGGCCGAAAATAGCATTATCGGCAAAATGCCGAAACAAAAACCAAAACACCAAAAGTAATCATCCGCAGGGGCCCTGCCGCTTTCCTCTGTGTTGCTCAACAGCGGTTCGTGAGGGGGCACAGGAACCTAGCGGAGTCACGTCAATGTGTGTCACCTCACGTGACTCCGCTCCATTCCTTTTCCCCAGAGCAGCTCAAGAGAAATTCAAACAGACTGCTAGCAACGCAGAGGGAGACAGCACCCTGCGTAAGTCAGTGAGCGGCACTGGAAGATCTGCAGTTCAGGTAAGAGTGGGGGAGGGTGTATGAATGAGTATACGTGAATGAGGGAATTAATGTTTGTGATGAACGAATATGCATGTGAAAGCATGGATGTGTAAGTAGGGGGGCAGGGCAAAGGTAGGTTATGTGCATGTATTGGCTTCTTGTGCATGATAGGAGTCTCATTGCTATATTAAATATATATGATTACTAACAGTCCTATCATGCCCAGGCATACCTAGATTCCAGCATGTACTGGCTGACTTGGCATGATATGAGTGTATTTGCTAACAGGATGATGCCCAGGATCTAGCATGTACTGGCTTCCTGGGCATGATAAGAGTGTGATTGCTATATTAAATATATATGATTACTTACAGCAATCATACTCCTATCATGCCTAGGCAGCCAGTACATGCTGGAATCTGGGCATGCCTGGGCATGATAGGAGTGTGATTGCTGTTAGTAATCATATATATTTAATATAGCAATGACACTCCTATCATGCACAAGCAGCCACAGTAGCAAAAGCTAGCAGAAATTACACTTCTATCATATCCATTGGTAATACTTACATTTTTTTCCCCTGCTCTCCTCCGATGTGATGACCCTCTCCTTGCCACGAGGAACACCTTCTGTGGGCCCGCCCCCTCAAAGGTCACATGTTCAAAGCTGCACGACGGCTGCTATGGACTTCGCAGCTGGGCGGCCGTTTTGAATGTGGTCTGCCGGCCCACGGACCGGCCGCGAAATTTCCTAGTGGGCCAGTCCGGTCCTGCCCACACACGCGTCGGGATGCGGGTCCCGTGGGAGCCATCAAAAAATTTGTGGGTGCGGGCGATCAGACAATGTACCTGGGGGTACCAGTAATCCCACGCAATACCAAAAGGCTGCCTTCGCGATGCTTGCACACAGCATCTCTTTTCTTGTTCCACGCATCATGTCACATGACTCTGCTCCGTTCCCCTGGGCAGGACAAGAGAAGAGATGCTGTGTGCAGGTAAGGGGTGGGGGAGTTTGTATGAACAAGTATGCGTGATTGAGGGAATGAATGAGTATCTGTGAATGATTAGTATCTGTGAATGAGGGAATGAGTATCTGTGAATGAGGGAATTCAATTCTTCACTATTTCTAAAAGCTGTGACAGAATGTTTGTGGGAGTAGGTGGGATTGGACACATATGTAGCGGGAGCGGGGGGGGAGTGGAACTCAAACGTTGCAGGAGAGGGTGGTTATGGTCAGAAATTCAGTTGGAGCAGGATTAAGAAAACAGTCCCGCGAAGGGCTCTAGTGTCTAGTCTTCATTGCCAAGGCTTCTAAGATGTTCCAAAAGCACATGGGGCAGAATTATCAGGTTTGTTAACCCCTTAAGGACAATAGGGGTTCTTACTCGTAGTAGATTGTGGGACAATGGCTCTTTTAACATTTTTCAGCGTTGCTGTTTAGCTGTGATTTTCTTCTTTCTCATTATATATTGTATTATATATAGTTTTTTTCAGGACAAACAGCCTTCCATCTCATCTGCAAAAACTAATGAAAAAACCTGCTAAAAACATTCTACTATTTGTCCTGAGTTTAGAAATACCCAATGTTTTTTTGCTTTTTTTCTGCACGATATGGGGCAATAAGTACAGGTAGCGTTTTGTTATTTCAAAACCATTTTTTCCAAATCTGGTAATTCTTCCCCCCCATGTGCCATTGAAACTTTATGGTAGTAAATTTTTTTTTTATTTTTTTTTCAAACACGTTGTACTTCAGGTATAAATTTACTGCTCCTAGTATATGTCCGTGTCAAACAACACCCCATGTGTTCAGTAACATCTCCTGAGTGCAGTGATACCCTACATGCATGGGTTTGTTGGGTTATTTGGGAGGTAAAAGGCCTTTGTGAGGTGTGTATTTTTTTGCCATTTAGACATCTGCTCCTACTGCCCCCATGTTCCATATTTGGGACACCTTAGAACCCGGCCAATTCAATTTACCCCATCAAATCATACATTTTTTGATACTAGACACCATATGGGCATTTGTAACGCCAATTTTTTAACTCTTTCCATGCAGGAATTATTGTGAATATAAAGTATTGTAGGACTTGCTTATTAATTTTTTTTGTGACAGTGGGGGTTTTTACATGTTACCATATATTTTTAATTTTACATTTTTGAACAATAATTTTTATTTATTTATTTTTTACTAATCACTGTGATTAGTGAGCTGGGCTCCTTTGACCTTGCATGGTTGGATGCAGTACCTGGTCTGGATGACCCTCTGTGAACTCAGATCTATTGTTAACGCCATCCTGTTAATGACGGCAACGTCATTTACAGGATGGCACTTGTGGTTGCTCTTCGGAGCAATCACAAGGCGATCGGGGTAGTGCTGCTGACATGCCTCGATATCGAGGCATGTCAGCAACTCCATTTATGCTTAGGAAGCAATTCCTAAGCTGTTTTAGTCCGCCGCCACCACGATCTTTGATGATCGGTGCGGCGGCGGCCATTTTTCTTCCGGGGAGGGCTGCCCTCCCCGGATCCACAGTCAGCCTCACTTGTGAGGCTTCCGTGGATGCTGCAAAGCCGCGATCGCGACAATGCAGCTATTTAACGACAGCCCGTACATGCACGGGCATTGTCGTTATCACAGTGCACGGCAACCCCGTACATGTACGTGGATTGTCGTTAAGGGGTTAAAAATGGTTTTGAAATAACAAGACGCTACTTGTAATTATTGCCCCATAACTTGCAGAAAAAAACATAAAAACATTGGGTATTTCTAAACTCAGAAGAAATAGAATCTAGTTAGCAGTTTTTTATTAGTTTACATAGATGAGTAAAATAAGTTTTAGAAAATGTATTTTTCTCAATTTTCACCATTGTTGATGCTTTCTTTTTTTTTTTTTTTTTACAGTAAATGATGATACAATCAAAATAATGACATTTAAAGAAAGCCCTTCTTGTCCTGAAATAAAGGTCAAACTTGGCTCTGGGCATAATTACTTGTATGATACTGGATATTCAATATACTGGCAACCATATTATTATTACTAACGTAAGATCAGTGTCGTTCAAAACGAGGGTCTCGGTGTGAGAATCACATTTCGCAGAATGTATTGGTATCTTGCAGGAGCACAATATATATATATTTTTAAAAATATATGAATAAGAAGACAACTTCAGGCTCCTTCCCATGTGTGGCTCTATAAAGCACGCTCTGTTATTTCCATTGAATACGTATTAAAGGACGTGCTGGCATTAAAGAAATTAGCCTGCTCTCCCGAGCTGTTGCAAATACTCTTAATTTCGTACTAAGCGAAACCAAATAAAGTACTAAAATGGCTGATACACCAGCCTGTGACAGTAGGCTGACGTTTATATCCTACCCAAACGTCCTTTGCGTATCACGTCGAAGTAACAACGCTGTCAATTGGTTAACGCAACAATCGCTTGTTGAAACAACCAATTAGAAACCACTGTGTATTCGGTTAAAGTTGCCTACTGTGGCGGGCGAGAATAGTAGAACGAGAGGAAATTTGTAATTTAGCCACGATGTCCGAGAACAGCCGACAGTTGTGGAAGAGGAGTGTCAACCTACCTGCCAGGTTAGGTTGCTGAAGAATTGTGTAGTAAAAAGTGTAATCAGTGGACGTGCTAAGTATAATTATTATTTGTTAATGGGAATGAAAACTGGAAAGTAACCCAAATAGGCACTAATGTATTGAACTTTAAGGTAAAGATTGTGTCCAGATTAGATAGAACGACGAGAAGCATACATTTTTGTTCCCTTCATCATTATGGTATAATTGTATATGTTAAAATATCTGTTAAGTATTCTCAAGTAATAAATGGATGTCTCATTAATACTTTCTGCATGGAAAGTAAATTTTTAAACCCTACCGGGTTTTTGGCTGTATTATTTTATGGAATTTTTAAAAGTACAGCTGCTATATCTGTCACAACGCAGCAGTAGTTTCCAGTGCTTTGTCTTAGTGGGCTGCTTTTAAAAAGCATCAAAATAAAATACATGGCTTTATTAGTAGCTTAACCCCTTCGCGACAAAGGCTGATTTTACTTTTCGTACCCTTCGTGACAATGGCCGATTTAACATTTCTGCGCTGCTCGTGTTTAGCTGTAATTTTCTTCTTTCCCATTTACTCAACCCACACACATTAGATATTGTTTTTTTCAGGACAGGAAGGGCTTTCTTTAGATGACATTGTTTTGATTGTATCATACGAATTAAAGTAATATTAATAAATATGGTGAAAAACTTTAAGAAAAAAATGACTGTTTCTAACTTTTTAGTTGAAAAATCTTTTACTCATCTATAAAAGGGTAATGAAAAAACCTGCTAAATAGATTCTACTATTCGCCCTGAGTTTAGAAATACCCAATGTTTTTATGTTTTTTGCTTTTTTCTACACATTATGGGGCAATAAGTACAGGTAGCGTTTTGCTATTTCAAAGCCATTTTTTCCAAATCTGGTAATTCTTCCCCCCATGTGCTATTTCAGGTATCTTTGAAGCCGGCCAAATGCAATTTACCCCATCAAGTCATATATTTTTGAAAACTAGATAGCCCAGTGTATTCCAAATGCTAGTATTTTAACCCCTTCCAAGCACTAATTCTACCATCATCCTTTGTCAAACTTTATGGTAGTAATTTTTTTGCATTTGTTTTTTCACACACATTTTACTTCAGGTATGAATTAAAAGGTTCTGGTATATATCACTATCATAAAACACCCCCATATGTGTTTAGCAACATATCCTGAGTACAGCGAGTGATTTTTCCTGGCTGTTTGGGGGCAAAAGGGCCACATTTGGGGCATGCGCATTTTCAATGTTGACTTTTGGTGATCAAGTGCAATGTCCTATTTGGTACATCTTTGAGCTGGGCCATTTCCGTATGCCCAATAAAGCCATATATTTTTGAAAACTAGACACCCCAGGGTATTTGAAATGCTAGTATTTTAACTCTTTCCATGCACCATATCTACCACAAGTCTTTGTCAAACTTTGTGGTAGTCATTTTTTTGCATTTGTTTTGTCAACACACATTTTACTTCAGGTATGAATTAACCCCTTAAGGACCGTGCTAATTTTTTCTTTTAGTACCCTGTGGGAGCGAGGCTGTTTTAACACTTTTGTGGTGCTTGTGTTCAGCTGTAATTTTCTCCTCACCCATTTAGTGTACCACATAAGTTATATATTGTTTTTTTTTCAGGACAAAATGGGCTTTCTTCAGATACCATTATTTTGAT
>VKOC01019725.1:0-23774 GCA_009364415.1 Spea multiplicata | reverse complement strand
TAGTGTTATTGGATTTTTCTGTCCAATTTTGGTGTGTAATTTACTTTTAATAAAAGTGTTTTTAACACACCAAAGTTGGACAAAATAAAATAACTGATAACAGCAATCACACTCCTATCATGCCTAGGCAGCTAGTACATGCTGGAATCTGGGCATGATAAGAATGTGATTACAGCCTCCTTATGCTACACTTACACATCCATGTTATCTGAAACCCTCATTCACAAACATTCAGCATAACACCCATCACTCTCACACACTTACATTCAGCATAACACCCATCACTCTCACACACTTACATTCAGCATAACACCCATCACTCTCACACACTTTCATTCAGCATAACACCCATCACTCTCACACTTAATAATCCCCTATTTTCCTACCTTTCCTCTGTCCTTCTTCTTCTTCTGGGTCCTGTGCTTTCAGTGCATAGAGCGCGGAAGCCGGGGGGCGTGGCTTCAGTGTTGTGCGCCGGGATTTGACATCAAGTCCCGGCGCACAGCCACAGTTGCCGCGCGCATCGTCTTTGAAGGCATGCCGGCACCCTGGACGGACCGCCCCCCCGCCAGGTACGCTATCGGCACGACGGCCAGTCCTGCCCACAGCCACTAAGCGGCTGCCTTTAAGGTTCGTCTGCCGGCCGCCCAGCTGGCCCACCGGCCCGGATTCAGGGCGGCCCGGGGGGCAATTGCCCCCCTGCCCCCCGGCCCAGCACGCCCCTGTACATTAATAAATGTATTAATAATATAATGGTAGTTAGCATTAATTCATTAATGGTAATTAAAAGTATGCACTGGTGGTTTTTTATTTGACAAATCCAATTGATAAAATATCAAAAGAAGCATCATAGCTTTGTAAAAAATATATACTTTTGGGGAAAAAAAGGTGAAAACGGCATATTTGAGTCAAAATAGTTCTTGATGTAGTACAGTGAAGGAAATAATTTTTTGATCCCCTGCTGATTTTGTACTTTTGCCCACTGACAAAGACATGAACAGTCTATAATTTTAATGGTAGGTTTATTTTAACAGTGAGAGACAGAATAACAACTTAAAAATCCAGAATGACGCATTTCAATTAAGTGATACATTGATTTGCATTTTACTCAGTGTAAGAAATCATTTTTATGCTTTTATTTTGTTCTGCACATTTTAGGCCTGAATGCAACTTGAGTGCTAGGAACATATGTTACCAATTATGTGACGTAGCTTAGAGGGTCTTCAGTGGAATGCCAGTGTATCCTATGACTGCTCCAATAGGATTCCTTAATGTATACCCTAACCAAATGTAAAGGGGTATAAATATGCATGGTTACAAAGGCAAGGTCTCTTTCTACGCTCTTTCACCTTCATCTCACCAAGAATACTGAGCCTACAGTAGTTGTTACCACCATTTCCAGCAACCAGTACTGTATGTATATTGATACTTTGTTATAGAATAAACCTGCTTAATAAGACATAGAAGCTGTGGTCTTGATTGCCGTTTGGTTCAAGACAAAGAATATTCTAACACTCAGTGAAATAAGTATTTGACCCCTTTGCAAAACATTACTTAGTACTTGGTGGCACAACCCTTGTTGGTAATCACAGATTTGCACACATGTCAGGAGGGATTTTGTCCCACTCCTCATTAAGGTTTCGAGGCTGACGTTTGGCAACTCGAACCTTCAGCTCCCTCCACCGAATTTCTATGGGATTAAGGTCTAGGCCACTCCAGGACCTTAATGTGCTTCTTCTTGAGCCACTCCTTTGATGCTTTGGCCGTGTTTTGGGTCATTGTGATGCTGGAATTCCCATCCACCACCCTTTTTCAATGTCCTGCCTGAGGGAAGGAGGTTCTCACCCAAGATTTGATGGTACATGGCCCCATCCCCAAAGCATAATGTTTCCACCTCCATGTTTGACAGTGGGGATAGTGTTCTTGGGGTCATACGCAGCATTTCCTCCTCCTCCTCCAAACATGACGAGTTGAGTTGATGCCAAATAGCTCGGTTTTGGTCTCATCTGACCACAACACATTCACCCAGTTCTCCTCTAAATCATTCAGATGTTCATTGGCCAACCTCAGACAGGCCTGTACATGTGCTTTCTTGAGCAGAAACGAGGACCAGAAAAAATCAGAAACTTTAAATAACGATTTTTCCTCAGGAACCTATGGCAATATTAATGCAAATGACTACTGCAAAACATTTGCAGACAAATTGTGATTGGATGACTCAGGACAAAAGGTGCTGCAGCAACTAAAAAAAGTAGTAATGTCAACAAAGCTCCGGGGCCTGACGATTTTCACCCACGAGTACTTAAGGAGCTGAGCCTGGAAATAAGTGAACCTCTGTTTCTAATCTTCCGGGATTCTTTTCTTTCAGGAATCGTACCAGAGAATTGGAGGAAGGCAGATGTGGCTCCTAAATTCAAAAAGGGTTCAAACTCTTTGCCTGCAAATTTTAGACATGTGAGCTTAATTTCTGTGGCTGGCAAAGTATTTGAAGGGCTATTAATGTATAATATTCAGGAATTCATTGGGAAGAACAGTTTTAGCAAAAATCAGCCTGATTTTATGAAACACAGGTCATGTCAAATTAATTTAATTGCATTAAGAATTATGAAGAAGTAAGTAGGAGTATAGATCAGGTTGTTGCAGTGGATGTAATGTACTTGGATTTTGCCAAGGTGTTTGACACGGTTCTGCACAATATGTAGTATTCAAACTGAAACTGAAATTGGTCTAGATGCAAATTCTTGTTCTTGGGTTGAACATTGGCTTAGTGATACAGAGAGTTGTCATAAATGGTAAATTTTCAAGCTAGACAAAAGTGGTAAGTGGTGTTCCACAGGGTTCTGTCCTGGGACCAATTTTATTCAACATTTTTATAAATGACCTTACAATGGGAGTTGAAAGTCATGTTTCCGTGCTTGCAGATGACCCTAAGCTCTGTAAAGTAATACAATGTGAGCAGGATATTACCTTGCTGCCGAGGGATTTAGATAGACTGGGGGCAAACAATTGGCAGATGAAATTTAACGTGGTGTGATCCTGCACCCACACAGGGCACCAAGTCCTTGCAAACAGCACAGTCCTCTAGCCTGCGGCTCGTGGATTGCCTCTAGAATGTGTAAGGCAGCCCAGGAAAGTGACATTTTTCCCGGCCCTGACCCTCCGAGACCCACCGAAGACAGGGTCACGACCCACTTTTGGGTCGCGACCCATGAGTTGAGAACCACTGATCTAGGGTAATGTAAAAGCCAATTTCAGATCTAGCTAAAATTGAAGTATTGATTTTCTTCAAATAAGCTGCAAAACCAAAATACAATATAAACAAAATAAATCTAAACACAGGGTTGTGGTAACTTCCCCTCCACCCAAGAAAACACTCCAACCAAACAGAATAAATCCAGGAAGGTTTCTTGTCCACTACTATACCAGCCTTTCTGTCACAGTATGTATTAGCATATTGTGTTAGAGTGTGTGTATAAGTATATGGTGTAAAAGTATGTGTGTTTGTAACTGTATGTTAGAATGCTTGAATGGTGTGTCAATGTTTGAGCAGGATTGTATGTGTGTTAGATGCTGGGGACAGGGAAGTAGGTGCCTGGTGGGTGCCAAAGAAATGCAACACCTATGTGACACTAATCATAGGCAGTCTTTGGATTGTGCTTTTTATTTGTCAATCAGCGAAATTGTTATGTAAATATTTTTAGGGCTGCATAAAGATGTCAGCTAATAACCAATTGTCCATTTAGTAACTCCTGAATAGCACATTATCTCTGCTAGTCTACTTGAGCATTATGGCTTTGTCCTTCAACTGTATGTATGGCATGACACTCCAGGTAGCAGCCTTTGGGAAATGTAGTACTGCAAATACCGGTATATGTCATTAAGCATTTTCTGGGTTTAATCATTAAACTGTGAGTTTGCAGTTGACGTGATCTGTTGAAACATATTTACAATATAAAGGGACTTTTAATATATCATTTGACATGTAATTATAACATGTACAATATATTATAAAACCTATAGACATTTCTTTCCCAAAAAGGGTATAATGCACGGTTAAATAAGTGAGGTGACATTAAACAAATCTCATCAATTTAGCATTACACCCTAGCAAGTCAATTAAAATGAATTATCACACCTGCAAACCATGAACTCAACTAACTTATGTAATTTTCACATGAAAAGCAAATAACTGGTTTGGTTAGGGTACATTCTTTTCTAAAACTGCTACAGTGAAAGTATCATAAGATTAAGTCTGCAGCTAACTAAATTTTTACCTATTAACAGAAACATAAAATGGTAATAGAAAAGAAACTGAACTGACGGGACACCGTTAATGGCGTCATTACTTTCCTTGAACATCACAAAGAAATGGCGGCCAAAAGGTTAAATTGAAAAAAAAGTATTAAAATCGAGTCTCTCTTTTTAAGATCTGAATGAATAAAAGTAATAATTACATACCTTTCTGTCACCTCACGTACTCTATTACAGCATGTTCAATTATAAGGATTTGTCATGGAGAATGAAATACCTCCCACTTTAAATTAAATTGCTGCTCAGTTCACTATTTTAAACAGTGTAAATTACTTGTCAAGGAGTTTAAACTTTGACTATTTCATTATAATTAGCATATAATATTAACTTTGACCAAGCTCAAAAAATTAAATTTGCTCCTGAAGGAGGATTGAGGGTAAACATATATCATGAGAAGATTAATGAAACTCTACAGGTAAGTAGGTAGCTGCCAATATATCCAGACTGGCTGGGACAATGCCAGTAGCCACTTTTATATCCCTGCCTTGTTCATATGATTTACTGCATAGAGTATACAATTGTGATCAAATTTTGTATACCCTTGGAACTGGCAATAAATTTACTTTTTAACCCCTTCAATCCCAGGGGTTTTTGGTACCTCAAAGCCCGGAGCAATTTTGCCATTTTTGCGCTATGTCGGTTCAGAGATGATTCTCTTTTCCTGTGAATAGTGTACCCATATAAACTATATATTGTTTTTTCAAGGAGAGATAGAGCTTTCTTTTAATATCATAGTTGGATGATTAGCTGAAAATTTAGAATAAGAAATTTAGTAAAAACTAGTGAGAATTAATTTTTTTTTATTTTCGCTCTGAATCCTCACAAAATTAGGTAAAGTGATGGAAAATCCCCTCCAAGTTTATCAATTCAGGTGTTCTGATTTCAGAAATACCTAATTTATATAGATTTAGGGAATGTGCGATCGCGCGATCGGGCAGTTTGAAATGTAACAACTTTCCAGCTTTCATGCCGGAAGCTGTTACAGCAGATCAGAAAGCCGGCGATGCTGGCTTCTGCTGTCAGTGGGGAGTCCAGGCTGTCAAACAGCCTGATCTCCCGTGCAGCGGCAGGGATGTGTTGTTTTTTTGGACGTCCCAGTACGTCCATAGAGGATTGAAGGGGTTAAAGAAGACATGAGTGAGCAGGCAAAACATATTTCTTTATTTCTTATGGGATTTATATGCAACTGTAGAAGGCACAATCATAAAAAAAACATGGCAACAAAGAAAAAATTAATTGACCCCTGTTCAAAAGTCCCAATACCATTTGCTCTTAATCAGGGCCAGCTTTAGGTTTTTAGGCTCCCTGTGCGGACTACTCCTCTGGCGCCCGCCCACCCCACAAAAAAGAAATAAAACAAACTAGTAACAAACTAGTTTTAATTAGAGATTTTTCATGTGCAAGTGCAAACAAGTACAATAATGTATAACTGGAAACGCTGGTAACAATAATGTACATTAAATACATTAAATATAGGGGGGGGACTGCTAATCTTTGTAACAAAAACATTTTTTTAAATATTGAAAAAATTGGACCCTAGGCAAGCATTTCCTTGGGCCCCCTCCATGCTCCCTAGCATGCATAAATGACTCCCTGTGAACTATGGATCAAACAAAGAACACATATAAACAGCACTTGCATGTAGAAGTCACCTGATTAAGACATACAAACCATATATTTGCAGGTATACATAAATAATTTGGAGGTCACAGGGGATAGTGGTTGCGCATAGACGAGAAGAAAGTCGCAGTAGTAAAATATGTGGCGGGCACCATGTGGGTACTCACATTTTTCACAATACTTGCATGGGCGATAAAAGTCTCACCTGGGGATATCTTTAACAGCAGTTAAACAGAAATAGACATAGTGCTTTCTGTTTATGTAAAATGAATAAAACAAATAAAAACAGTTCACTATGTACTCACAATATGGTGAGCAATAAATAGATTGCTCACACTTTCTGGCGTAGGTGGAATGATCCCCACCAAGGATATAGTGGTCACAGGTCAGATGTTAAAACTTGCGTGTTTAAAACATTAAAAGGATACCAGGAGCAGAAAAGAATGTTTTTAAAAAAATACTTATTTATTTTCAGCTTTCTGGTTAAAAACCATTAAAAGGTCAATAAAATTAGCGCATACGCGTTTCACCTACTAAGTAGGCTTCCTCAGAGTGTCTAAAAGAGCTCCTGGCACTGAAATCCTTATATAGTAAATTCAAACTGTGTAAAATTGCAGCAAAATGACATCATTATTAAGGGGTGTGGCTGATGACATCAGTAAAAATTTACATGTTTAAAAATATAAGGTACAATAAAAAATAACAGGAAATAAAGTAGTTTACAAAGCATATACACATCTGATATATGATCCCCATGGTAAAAAAAAACTTAACCTTCAATAGTCAGTAAATAACAAATTATTTATATTTTTAAATATAGCTCTTAATGCCAACAAACAACACAAAAATATATTTTTTTAATTTTAAAGACAAATAAAACTTACAAACTTAAATCTAATAAATAATCCATAAAACCAGTAAAACTAAGTAAATCTATACATAAATAATGTGTGGAAACATAGCATAGCAGGTATAGATCAACAGAATAACACACAAACCCAGCTTATTGTGATTCTGCAGCATGTAAAGTAAGAATTTTACAGATACGATCAATTGAAAACATCACAGTAAAGCCTCAGCACTTTAAGCGTATAGATCAATAAACAGAATCAGACAATACCAAATTCTTGGTTTCCAGGTATACAATTTAAATGCAGGGAACATAGCCATAGCAGGTAAGACAACAGCATAACAGCACAAACCAGCTTTGTAGGTATACGTAATCAACTGGAAATCACATGTAAATCAGCATGCCAGTATAAATCAAATGAATAAGACATTACCAAACAGACCCTGTATTTGCTAGTTATACACATAAATAATGTGATTGAAACAAAGCATAACATATACAGAATAACAGAATTACACACATAGATGCAGTATAGATCAATTGGAAATCACATATAAACTTGTAGAAAACCACCTTTTAAATACCGGGATTTATACCTTCACCCGTCTGGCTTTCCTTTAACTACTACCAATTCCTCATCGTATGAAACTCCACTTACACCAGTGGCTTAAAACAATGGGTTTATTAAAATAACAAATACATATATATGAGTATACAGAGAAGCGTCTGAAATACAAGGCTCTATGACTCTAACTACACTATGCTAGTGACTCTATGTGTGCATGTAAGGATGGGGTGTCCCTGTCACCTTGATGTTATCCTTCTTTCTTTCTTTCTTTCTTTCTTTCTGTTTCTCTCTCCTCCTTCTGTTCTCTGTTGCTCACACAACACCTTTATGGCCACCATGCCCAAACAGTCCCAGCCAATCATCTTCTGAGTTATTGTCCACTCATCCTTAGGAAGGCACAATCTTGTACCTGCACCAGCTGCCTGTAGAGACCGCTCTTGTCCAAGAAGTTAGATTGCCCCCACAGTGAAGTTGATGGTCCTCAGGGCAAATTCAGGGTGGGTCTCTGGAATGTGGATATTGTCTCCTGCAATCCTTTTGTTGTAGGAGAAAAACATGCTTTTCTCCAGCCCAGATACTATCTCCTGCAGTCCTTTGTCATAGGAGATTGTAGATTGTATCTCCTGTTTATTGTTCCCACCTGGTAGAGAGATAGCCCTTTGATGTATTGTGAGTTACTGGACATTTGGGTTTTGCCCCTAGTGTAATTCCTTGAAACTGGTTTACTCAAGCAATCCCATTGTGTTGGGAACCAGCTGTTGTCCTTGGAGATTAATAATTTATTACAAAACTCACCATTAAAGGTATAGATAAAAAACAAAGTAAAATAACAAGCATAGATCACAGGTTGCACACTCCAAAGGCCAGCCCTGGCATCCACATTGCCCACATAAAACCTGACCAGCACACAGATTACGCACACAGATTACAGCACAGCCTCAGCCAACTTTGTCCCCAAACAGCCCTGCGTAAAACATCTTCGTCCCCAAACAGCCCATCCTGTGCCATCTTTGCCTTTCCTCAAACACTTAAACATCCATGATACAGTCACTCACTCATTCACACAAATCATTCACACAATTCATCCACGCATTAATTCATTCTTTTACCCATTCACACAATTAATCCACACATTTAATCATTTATTCTTTCTCATTCTCACTTTATTTATTTAAATATTGTTACTACCACCTTTCTCACTATCTACCCCCTCTTCCCTCCTTTATGATTATTATTATACTTTATTTATAAAGTGCCGATAGATTCCGCAGCGATGTACAAGGTAAGAATTTTACAGATTACGACAAGTACAAAATGACAAGCAATTGACATCCAGATACAAGATGAAAGGAGGGCCATGTTCCTGCAGGAAGTTACATTCTAGGTGGGTAAGGGGTGGGAAACAGGAGGTGAGGACTACATGGTAGTGAATTATGTAAATGTAGGGGGAGTTTATATCAGTGGTAGGCTTCCCTGAATAGAAAAGTTTTTAGGGAGCTCTTGAAAGAGGGTAGAGTTGGTGAGAGTCGGACAGCACAGGGAAGGGAGTTCCAGAGGGTTGGTGCTGCGCGAGAGAAGTCCTGTAGGCAGGCATGGGAGGAAGTGATAAGTGAAGATGCAAGGAGCAGGTCATTGTTGGATCTTAGAGGGTGGGCTGGGGTATATTTGCTGATCAGGGAGGCTAGGGAGAGGGGAGCGGTGTTAGTGAGAGCTTTGTAGGATAGAGTGAGTAATTTGAATTTTATTCTGCTATGGATGGGGAGCCAGTGGAGGGACTCGAAGGGAGGTGCGGCAGACGCAGAGTGTCGGGTGAGAAAGATTTGCCTGGCAGTTGCATTGAGCACAGATTGAAGAGGGGATAGTCGGGAGAGAAGGAGGCCGGTAAGTAGGTTGTTGCAGTAGTCTAGACGGGAGATTACGAGGGAGTGGATTAGTTGTTTTGTGGTGCTGGCAGTCAGGAAAGGACAAATTTTGGAAATGTTACGCAGTTGGAAGTGGCAAGATTAGATGTGAGGGATAAAAGATAGGTTAGAGTCTAGGGTCACTGCAAGGCAGCGGACATGTGGTGATGGAGAGATAGTGGCACCGTCAACAGTGATAGAAAGGTCAGAGTTAAAGGGAGGGATTAGAAGCGACCACTCAGCGCCCCTCTCTCACCTCCGCTCCCTGCTGCCTGGGTGCAGTACACACTGTGCATCTGCCTTAGCACGGCCCTGCCCTTGGTGATTGAACGGCCGCCTGAGGCCCCTGCTGCCATGGCGCCCTGTGCGGCCGCACAGCTCGCACACCCCAAAGGCCGGCCCTGCTCTTAATACTGTGTATTACCCCCTTTAGCATCAATTTCAGCGTGCAGTCTTTTGTAAGAGTTGTCTATGAGGCCCTTAATTCTTGCAGTCGGTGTGGCAGAGCCTGTCCTGGTGTGTGTGTTTGGGTGTCATTGTGGCAGGCCTGTCATGGGTGTGTGTTTGGGGTCGGTGTGGCAGAGCCTGTCCCGGGGTGTGTGTGTGTGTGTTTGGGTGTCGGTGTGGCAGAACCTGTCATGGTTTGTGTGTTTGGGTGTCGGTGTGGCAGAGCCTATCATGGTGTGTGTTTGGGTGTCGCTGTGGCAGAGCCTGTCCTTGTGTGTGTGTTTGGGTGTAGGTGTGGCAGAGCCTGTCTTGGTGTGTTTGGGTGTTGGTGTGGCAGAGCCTGTCCTGGTTGTGTGTATTTAGTCATCTGCTTCCTGGCACTTTAATTACTGTAAGAATAAAAAGAACTATGTAATTTTTATTTTATTTATCCAGAGATAAAACCCCCACCTGAATTTGCATTCACTTCGGAGGCCACTTTCTAGGCCCAGAAATCAAAGACAGGAAAAGTAAAGGTATTGTGTTATTTAGTTTATTTCAACCTGCATATTTTATTAAAAGGTCATCCCATGTATAATTACTTTTTTTAATGTACTGATGTACTCCCAATCCCATCACATAAAATTCTATCCTATATTATCTGCTGAGCACTGATATCATCTTTATCCAGTATACACTGATGCAGAGGAGTTTAGATTCTGTCTATTTTAATCCTCAGCACCAGGCCCGTGATACTCTCAATCTGCCCAAAAGATTCTAAGAAGTATTTTTTTAATCTCATGGACAAAATGTGAGAAATAAACTGGATATAATACAATCACTTCATAAACATATACCAAATACACTGCATATATATATATATATATATATATATATATATATATATATATATATATATATATATATATAATAATATAATATAAAATATGCTTATAAAAGGGTATGTTACCCTTTTCCGATTAAAAAAAAAAAAAAGTCTCCGGATTTTATTTTAAAAATCTGGTCAACTAAATAATATTGTTATAATTATGGTTATGGCAGACTGGATGGGCCGAATGGTTCTTATCTGCCGTCACTTTCTATGTTTCTATATCTCCATAGATTTGCATGCAGTACAATGCACTGGAGACCATTTTTCCTGACAGCTTTGTATATCTTATGCAAGAAATCCACAGCAAGGAGTGTATTAAAAAAGTTCACATGTTACTCTAAAGTTTCTAAGTGACAAAGTGAAAAGCCCTGTGTTATCTATTTACTTTTGTAGGGCAGCTTTGGGTCATATTTAAGTTATAATGCCAGCATTCCAAATTTGAAAAAAATACAACTTAACCCCTTAACGACAAAGCCCGTAGATGTACGGGCTTGCGGTACAATGTAATAACGACGAAGCCCGCATTTCGCCGCGATCGGCAGCTTTGCAGCATCCACGGAAGCCTCACAAGTAAGGCCGACCATGGATCTGGGGAGGAAAGTCCTCCCCACAAGAAAAATGGCCCGGCTGGCTAAAACAGTTTAGGAAGCGATCAGATAATTCTTCATCATTCAGTTTGTAGATAAAAAGGTTTTCATCTAAGCATGTTGTAGTGGGAAGTACATGTATACATGAAATATACTTTCCTTACATGTTGTGGTCTAATAGTAAAGTAATCCACTAGCCTTCTTAAGCTCTCTGTATTGTCACACACCAAAATCCTTATAGGTACTTATGTACAGTTCATAAGGATGTCTTGGCACTTGCTTAAAGCACCGTTTTTAGCCATGGGAGGAAAAGCGAAATTAATCATAATCATTAATCTGCACTGGTTTTTGCTTGTGTTTTGCAAATTCCAAGCATGTTATGTCTATATCGGTGCATGCATGGTTTTTCACCTATGCCTTGCCTCAAAAAGAGCTTTTTACTTAAAGAGCACAGATGGTAGCAGAGATCTATGTTTGTTTTGTAGTGTAAAATGGAACCGATGGAACTAAGTAACTTGGTGACTGCATTTATAGCTTATATTTGCATTTCAACAGTACTCATATACTGAATGCCCCTACCAGTCTACGCTTTCTAACAGCAGAAACCAGCCCCCACCAATTAATAAATCTTAGTGTGTAGTATTTTATATACGTGGTGGCCAAGTCAGAAATGACATGCTGCACTTCCCCCACATTGTCCATTTTATATGGTGTTATGGGGATTAAAGTTTGAATATCCATTCAATAAAAGCTGCACAGGAACAAAGATACATACAATTTGTTGGATTATACATCACAGTTCTCCTGAGGAACTCAAACCTGTACTTGGACTCTTATTGTGATCAACATCAAGAAATATTTGTCAACTGATAAACCAAAAATGCATTATAAAGTAGTATCATTTATGGCATACAAAGATGCCAACACAGCCTGCAAAAAGGTGATTAAAGTGGCTAAATTGGAAAATGAGAAACTAAATGCCAAGGAGATCCCAATCCCAAGAAAGTATGTAAATGGAAAAAAAGTTAGAGAATGTTGGTCCTTTAATATCTGAAACCAGAAACTTGTTTAATGAGGACAGAGAGAAAGCCAACACCTTAAATACTTTTTTTCTTCTGTTTATACCAAGGAAGAACCAATGACAGAGCCCCTGCTGGCTAATTGTTAGGAACCATTACATTGTTAGCAAGAAAAAGTACTCAAGCAATTAAATACTGTAAGACAAGGCCCCTGGACCAGATGGTCAACCATTATTACTGATCTTTAGGATTCTTTCAGTTCAGGCATAGTTCCATTAGATTGGCACAAGCAGATGTTTTGCCCATATTTAAAAAGGGATCAAAAATCTCAACCGGGCAATTACCAGCCTTAACATGGGTAGTGGGGAAATTATTTGAAGGGTTGCTAAAGGTATACATTCATGAACATATCTTGATCCATAATCCAATTAGTAGAAGTCAATGTGGATTTGTGAAAGACAGGTCTTGTCAAACCAACTTATACGCATTCTATGAAGAAGTTAGTAAAAATATAGATCTAGGTGTGGCTGTAGATGTGATTTATCTGGAAGTTGCTAAGGCATTTGATACGGTTCTGCAGAAAAGGCTACTCTACAAATTAACAGAAATAGGCTTAGGGGCAAATGTCTGTATTTGGATTGGACATTGGCTAAAAGATATAATGCAGAGAGTTGTTGTGAATGGATGTTTCTCCAACTGTAAACAGGTATTAAGTGGAGTGCCTCAGGGGTCATGTCCTGGGTCCTCTTATTTTTAATTTATTTATAAATGATCTCCCAAGCTGCATTGAGAGCCATGTCACAGTTTTTGCTGATGACACAAAATTAGACAGAGTTGGGGACTGGGTGTGCAAGTGGCAGATAAGGTTCAACATAGATAAATGCAAAGTTATGCATTATGGTAAAAATAATAACAATGCAACCTATACTATAAATGGAATATCCTTGAGGAAAACTACAAATGAGAATGATTTAGGAATAATGGTAGCCAATAGACTTGACCCCAGCACCCCTAGACTACTTCCTCTTTTGGGTGCTGTGAAACCGATGCCAACGAAGCATGAGAGTTCTTCTTCCAACAAACGAAGAACCAGAAGGAACCAACAGTGGGCGAACGAAGCAGACCCATCAGAACAACCAAATCCTCAGCCAAAGGCATCCCAGGAAGGAAAGGCAAATGACAGGACCATGCAATGCAAAATTGACACAATAACAAGGCAAGGAACAAACATAGCCCTTAAACCACCCAACCACTCCCAGACAGGAAAACGACAAAATAAAAATGGGAGGGAAGAAAACAGGGAGGGAAAATACTCACCTCCTGTCTTTATTAAAATTGTAATTATTTGGGTACCAAGGCTAGAATAATTAACAATTTTAAGTCAAGGCAGGAGGCTCCTATTTTGCATCTGACACCAATGCCAAAGCCGCCAAAGAAAGGGGGCCGAAATAGAAAGACAGAAAAGTCGACGCACAAGACCAATCAGCAGCGAGAATGATGTCCTGTAAGGAACCCCCAGCTGGCCGCAACTCAGGAACAGGAACAGATCAGGTACAGGATCAAAACAGGTCAGATAGCCCTCTGGATAGGGCACACACGACAGGTTGCCCACTTTCAGGGCACACAGCAGATTGCCCACTTACAGGTACTCAGCTTGGGAGTCTGCTTGCAGGGCACTTGGCTTGGGAGTCCGCTTGTGGGGCGCTGGCCGCAACACAGGAGCATTAATGTCAAGGCCCAGACTGAAGACCCCCAGTCGCCATATTGTATGATGCTGCACCCCAGCCTACCTTGCTGGCATCTGACCAGGACGAAATCTGGTTAGGAGCCGAAAATCACCCGGCTGTTCCATCTCTGAGGGAAATCTATGGGGCCTGAGAAGGAAGGGCCGCTGGAGACCCAGCCCCATGTTCGTCCAGCCCTGGAGGAAAAACGAGGCAAAGTGGAAAACACCTTCCTGATGGAAAGTTTTGCCTTGTTCCAGGATGTGAGAAGGGACACATGTCTATTCAATTCCTTGACGAAGGAGGCCCCGAATAAAAGGCCCTTGGCTGCTGCTCCCAAGTCCGTTGAACCCAGCTCCACCAGTCCCGGATCTCTGCCTTCCGTCGTTCTGTGGCTATGGCTATGTTCGCTTTGCCCCGCAGACACACCATGCAGAGGGCCAGTCTCGGCTGAGCCTAGGGTCTAGAACTCGAACACCTTCGAGCAGGGCTCTGACCAGCGACAGGATTTGCATCACGGGTTCCACAAGGTCTAACAGCTTGTCCTGGGCTCCTTTGAGGCCTTGTTCCAGGCCCTTCCTGGGGTCTCTTTTGTTAACTGAGAGCAAAGCAACTACCTTAGGATCAGATTCTGGTGTAGCCGCCACCTTGTCTGGGAGCGTAGGGCGTGGGCATTCCTCCCATAACTAGCCACACACCTCCTTAGGGAGGGGTGCCCAGGGGTGCCGCATATTAGCAGGTTTGAACAACATAGATCCTGAAGGGTCAAGCACTGGTAGGTCTGCCAAGTTCGGAGTAGGGGGAAAAACCGAAGCAGCCGTGTGGTATAACTCAGAGTGGTGTGGCTCACCCACCCTGTACTCGCGGACAAAGCGAGTTGCAGAGTCCCTGGGTGAAACCAGGTGATCCGAGGTCACGGACTCATCAGAAGAGTCTGCCCGCCGGTCCAGAATGGCCAAGGGGTCCTTGTGACTTCTATATACTCCACAGAGTGATTGACCCGGTGATTCGGTCAGGGGTCGAGCGCTCACTGACCTAGGTTTCTTAGCAGGTGCTTTGCCTTTACCTGCTGAAACACTGTTGCCCTTCCAGGGGAGTTTGGAGGTAGTCTTGCCTTTCCCCGAGTCCTTGGAGTTGGATTTGGAAGGCGGAGCTCGGGCTTCCTGACGGGACAGCGTGGTCTGGGAAAACAGCGGGTTAGACATTCTGGTCGCAACCCTTAAAATGATAGACTCCACCAAAGTGGAGAATTTTGCCTCCAGCCAAGACCTCACAGCGTCTTGGGACGGCAAGTTGTCCTGAGACATCCTGGTAGCTTATAGACAATTACACTATGGAAACATAAAGAAAAAAAGAAAACATACACTTTGATAATGCAGGGGCTCACCCTAAAATGGAGAGGCAGAAAAAACCATAGAAGGCAAATAGTAATTGTAATCAGGGACTCATCCAAATAGAAATAAAGTACAAAGAAAATGTAAAAAATGAATGTAGGTATTTTTTTTCGACACGTGCCCCAACCAAGATGGCGTCGCGCATCAACCAACTCAAACGGACCTTCAAAATGGCCACCATAATCTCAGCAACATGCACAACCAAGATGGCGGTGAAGTCTCGCGAGATGAGACCTCATCTCCGGCAAAGTTGGCCGCCGTAATGTATACCACGCAGTATACAGACGGCAGAAGAGATGAAGAAGTGGGTAGAAAGTGAAGTAAAAGTCCCACTGACAGAACGAAGGGGTAGCCAGAGAACACTACCTGAAGGTAAGTGGGAAAAACGAAGGTTTTTTCTATTTATTTATAAAAACAAGGAAAACAAACTAAAAAAACACCTGGGAATAAAAACTCCAGAAAAAAAGACCACCTAATCAATACATATATAAGGAAATAAAAAAATAATCAATCAAAAAAATGTTATATAGCAAATATAACCCCAACTACAGGGTGAAAATGTAACATGTAAATGTGTAACATAGTAAAGAACATATATACGTATATTCAAAACATAAGCAAAAGGTAAATATAGCTATAAAAGAATAATTAAATGTATAAAATTATATATATAGAAATGTCCCAAAATACAGTGAAATGTAATGAATCTGACCTGTAGCCACAGTGAGCAGCAAATAAAGGGGTGCTAGGGGTGCTGTGGTTTATATACTATGTTTTGTGTGTTTTCTTATTGGTTGTTTTCCAAATCACTGTTAACTCTTTCTTTGCTGCTATGGTGAGAGTAATGAGAGATTTATGCAAAGTAGGAGCCTCCTGTCTTGCCTTAAAATTCTGGGCTATTGATGTTTTAAAAAATTATATAAGAGACCTAGATCTAGACAAATGGAGACATACTAATATAAAGTGTATATCCAGAGCCGGCCTTAGGTGTTCCGGCGCCCTGTACGAACTACTCCTCTGGCGCCCCCCCTCACTACCCCCTCTCTGCCCCAAACACCCCCCCCTGCCCCTTCAAAACTATCCCCCCCCTGCCCTTTCAAACTACCCCCCTCTGCCCCTTCAAACTAACCCCCCTCTGCCCCTTCAAACTATCCCTCCCTCTTCCCCCTTCAAACTACCCCCTGCCCCTTCAGACTACACCCCCACCCCTTCCTTCAAACTATCCCCCCCCTACTTCTCCTTATCCTAACTTACCTGAGGAGTCCTGCCGGCATTTCATTGTGAGCGGCCGGAATAGTTTTTTTTGTTGTTGTTTTTTTAACTTTATTTAACATCCTCCATGTGATATTCATTTTTCCTTCTGATCACTGAGTCTGTTGTTTGGACAGCTTGTCTGCTTACTCACCAAATAGAATATCATTAATATTAATATTTCTCAGCTGTTATATAAATAATCCTCTCCAGGGCCCAGCCTTAGCCTGTCCTACAAAGTCTTGTAATAGTGAACAGGTGTCTGGATTCAACTTTAATGAAACCTAGTCTCATACTTAGGAAAGATTGTGTTTGTCTGGATTATGTTGTGCACCCTGGTAGTGAGATAGAGAACTGGTCTGTCTCCAGGTACACTTCCCCAAGGAGCATACATGGCAACTCTCCGGGTTTGACCTGAGATTGCCGAGTGAGCTCTGCTCCTCCGGTCCTCTGGGTCAATACCCGAATCCTCCAGGTCACCGTTCCCCGCCCATTTTTTCCTTTACATGGGGGTGTTTCCCGCTGCCCAACGTCAGCGGCACTGCCCACCGTCGTCAGCGGGATCGACTGCTGACGTTAGTGTGCAGTCCTGGCCGTGTCCCGCAAGGGAAGGCTCCGGGTAGCCCGAGCCGAGAAGTTCCCAGGTATGGCAAGGACGCAGACTAGAGTGTACAAATGATTGTGGCTACAACTCTTAGCAAGCTTTCCTTAGGGTTATATGTGCCCAATGTCCATGGTTTAAATGGTTAGACTCTTTTTAGTTTATTCTTTTTATTGTTTTATATAGCGCCATAAGATTCTGCAGCTCTGTACAATGGGTAGACAGAACATAACAATGAGTATATATAACATAACAAGATGACATACAGAAACATGTGAGGAGGGCTCAGACACGGTGGTGAAAAGGCCAGTGCTAAAATGCTGCGGGAACTATAATTATTGGAAACAGTTAAAGTCGAGGTAACCAACAGCTACAAACCTAAAGTGTGCGTAACCAACAGCTACAAACCTTAAGTGTGCCCTGAATACATTTACACAGATACATTGCTAGGGCAGGGAAACAAATAAGATCAGTAAAGTCATCAGAATAGCGTTATATACATTAGATTATCCTCTGGAAGTGCCAAATAACTGCCATATTTTTCTGTTTTTGGGTATGAAATTGTGCTTATTGCTCCAACACGCTTGAGAATGGATGATACGTTAGAAAATATGCTTCCGAGAGAGAGAGAAAAGAAGGAGAAAAAAAAGACAATTCTGGACTAAGTGAGTGGAGATGTGGATAGGAGTGGGAGAGAAACAGTAGCAGAAAATGTATTGTGAGAAAGTTCATGAACATTATAAAGCAACAAGTGCAAGTTTTACACTGAACATGCACAAGAGTTGTGTGTCCTCTGGAGTGAGATGCAGGCGAATGTAGGCAATTGTCTTAAAGTGCTGACAGTGAGTTTTCTGATGGAACTTGTACAGTATAAAAAGAAAAAGCTGTTCATGTTGCAGTGACAGATGGAGAGGTTACACATCCCATTTATAGATGTGACTTCACTAAAATGTACTTACTCTTGGTCCTAGATACTGTCCAGAACCACAGATTGCACAATATGTAATTAGATCTGTGTTTTCCCATTGGATCAGTTCAAACAGTCAACTTTTACCAGGGATAGAAATTTCAAAATTACTCGTCCGTTTTTCCTTTTTATTTTACCGCTGTCATCTGCGGCATTTGCACCACACTCACACATACATTTGCAGAAGGGGGTCACTGCCTTATCTCTGGGGGGGCCCAGTCTGGTTTCCGCGCACTATGCTTTTCCGTTTGCATGGTCTCGGGTTATACTGCTGTCTGGCTACAGACACTATCTGTTCCTCGTATTTGTCGGGGGGAGGCGGCTGTCTTTCTCACAGTGTTTTTTTGGTTTTCTTTTTTATTGTTTCGCCCTACTTGCGTTTTGGTAGGGTGGTTTTAGTTCTTCTCGGTGGCTACCGCCGACCCCTTGCCTTGGGCATATTTATGCCTTGGCGTGGTCTACGGCACCTACTACGGGTTGTCTGGCTGGACGTCCAAGTGTTGCCCTAGAGGCTGTTAAGGTTTACCCTATTTGTGTTGTGTTTGTTGTGTCTTTGTCTGTGTTCTTTTCCCCTTGTTTCCTTATCCGTTTTGTTTTTTTTCTCGTGATGTCCCACTCTGCTCCCTCGCACTCGCTTCTTCGGCGGGATCTTAAAATTATGTCATACAATGTGAAGGGTCTCAACATTCCGGAAAAGCGGTCTAATCTTTTGCGTGAATTAAAGGTCTATAAGGTCTCAGTGGCCTTTTTACACGAGACCCACTTCCGGTCGGGTTCGGCTCCTAACCTGCTCACCTCCGATTACCCGATGTTTTTTTTTTAGTCATAACCCTGAAGCGAAATCCAAGGGTACTGCGACAAGTTCACACCTTTTGTGCCGACGGCTCAGCTCTCTGACCAGGAGGGGCGCTACACCTTTGTCAAAGGCACTATTGGAGAGACGCTCTACACATTCGCTAATATACACTTACCTAACAGACTGCAACATAAATGCCTTTCCAAGATTCTCCGCTCCTTGCGCCCTTTCCAGGAGGGTGTCCTGATCCTTGGTGGGGACTTCAACGTTGCCATGGACCCCCGGTTGGATGTTTCCGTGGGCCGTTCCAGTGCTTCTCCATCTGTTCTGCATAGGATACAGTTGCTTCTCCGGGACTTTCAGTTGGTGGATTGCTGGAGGGCCCTTCATCCGTCTGACAGGGATTACAGTTTCTACTCATCTCCCCGGCAATTATATACACGGATTGATTATATTTTTTTGCCCTATTATCATCTTTTTCGCATGACCGGCGCTCACTATGGCTCGATAACACTGTCGGATCATGCTCCTCTGGTTTTGTCCATCTCTTCCTCCTTGACTCGCCCTGCTTTTACGACGTGGAGGCTCAACGAGTCGCTTTTGTCCGATGCCGTAAACTTCTCCAAAATTAAAAAGACTTTAACTGACCTTTACAGAGATAATTTGACCCCTGGGATGTCGCCATTGACTGTTTGGGAGACGCACAAATGCGTGGTCCGTGGCCACCTCATTGCTATGGGTGCGGAACGGAAGAGGGCCAACTCGCTTGCGCTTCGTTCCCTTTATGAGAGGATTGCTGAACTCGAGCGGCGCCACAAAGATGGCGCTTCACCTGAGGACTACCAGTTGTTGTTGCAAAGCCGGGTACTTACCTCCAAAAGTTCCTGCAACGGCGTCTTACCTCCAACGTTTCTGACCAGTTGGAGGCCCCCATCACCCTGCCTGAGCTTGTAGCTGCGATGAAGCATTCCAAGATTGTTAAATGCCCTGGTCCAGATGGCCTCTCACTATATTATTATAGAAAATTGATGGATGTCCTGGGCCCTCAGTTAGTAAAGTCCATTAATGCCCTTGTGGATGGCTTAGATTTTCACCCCTCTAATGCGGATGTTAAGTTATTTTCCAAGATCTTAGCCGCCAGGTTGCAACCCTTGGTTCCGTGTTTGGTCCACCCTGACCAGTCCGGGTTTGTTAGGGGGCTGGAATCCCGGGACAATACTATGCGTGCTATGACTATCATGCACGCAGCTGGGCACCTTCGGTCCCCTCTCCTGCTCCTGTCGACGGATGCCGAGAAGGCGTTCAACAGGCTGGATTGGTCTTTCCTGTCCGCTGCCTTGCAGCACTTAAATTTTGGTCCTCATATGTGTCGGTGGGTTCTCTCGCTATATACTGCCCCCTCAGCTAGGATTAGGGTTAATGGGGCCCTGACAGATTCTTTCCCTATCACTAATGGCACTAGAACGGGTTGCCCCCTCTCCCTTCTCCTGTTTATCTTGTCCCTCGAACCATTTTTAGAGGCCCTTCGACAGAATCCGGATATCGGGGGTCTGTCGCTGTGGGGTATGCATCATAAGGTGCTTGGTTATGCTGACGACTTGCTTTTTGCCGTGACTGCTCCGAGGGTTTCTCTTTAAGGAGTTTCGAATCTATGGAGAGCTCTCGAACTTTAAGATTAATTCTACCAAGTCAGAGATACTCAATGTTTCTCTGCCGCAGACTGAGGTCAGCTAGTTGAGGTCTACCTTCAAGTGGGCTGCTGGCCAACTGAAGTATTTGGGCATCTGGTATGTAATTTCTGTATGTAATTTCTGAGCAGTAGTAATTTTTAGACTGCCAAAGTCTTCGTGTTCGTCTTCGTGAAAAAAAAATCTTTGTATTCTACGAATATTCGCCCGTTCCTGTGTTAGTTTTGGGCGAATATTCGTAAACGTTATTCGTGTTCGAAGGGCAGCTGCCCTTCATTCGTTGATGCCAGACGAGCCCCCTTCCTGAGTCGCACACGGAACTTTAAATCCTGGCACGATCGAGATGCTCCAGGTCCAAAGTGTACCAGAGCAGTAGTCTGAGACTTAGACAAACGCTTGGCCTTGGAGAAACAGGGATTATTTATTTATCATATAACAGCAATAGAAGTTTAAAAAAAAATAGGGGATTTTAAACCAATTTTACATACTTGGCTAACATTTGCAACTTATCTACAATGGCATACTTTCCAAATTTTCCAACCCGAATTTGACAGGACTGGACTGAAAGAAAACAAGACTGTCCTGGGAAATGTAGGGGCTGTTGGTAGGTATGCTACTCAAAACTCAAAATAAGCTTAGACTTATAGGGTTAATGTAAGGGCACCCTTACATGATGAGGAGTTCAAAGGAAATATGTGATATTCATACCGGGTAAAAACAGGGGTAAAGGCAGGAGATGAGGGGTTCAAATTAAATATGTGATATTCATACCAGGTGAAAACAGGGGTAACAGCAGGAGATGAGGGCCAAAGGAGTAGTTGGATGAAAACCTAGGCAAGACCTAGGCAAGTCCAATTATCCTTCCCATAGATGGACTGTACCTTAATAAAAGACACAGACAACTTATTGGATTGAGAAGGCCACAGCTTTATTAACATGAAATAGAATATTAGTTAACATGAGTGGATAAATATCAAACCATTTAAAACTCCCATAATACCATAAATGGGGGAAACACCGGCAGACCTATCACTTACGGCTAAAACAAATGTTATTTTAACCCCCAGCCACTAATCACCAGCTCAGAGGGCCCACTGTACCAACCAAATAAGTACCGCCACCTGCTGGATAGCCGTTGAAGTGACCCCATTACCAACAAAACAATTTATTAACTAGGCCGGGCCTCCCCCTCCACCTTATTTATCCACCCCTTCACCGCCAAGAAGCAGCTGTGACAATTACCCCAAAAAACACCCACCAATGAACAGGGCAAGCGGGCGTGTTCAGTAACGAGTTACTTTTTAGTTATTGTCTCTCCAGGGCTTCCATGAAGACCAGGATGGATGTCTGGGGTAGTCCAGTGTAACTTCTTTAAATAGCGCACTGGGGGGAGAGGGCCACAGCAGCTACATTTTATTTATATTAAAGTTCTTTTATTTAAGTTATTAGTTATTATATGTATTTATTTATTCTACCTACCTACATATGCATACCTAGTTTACCTGAATTTGAAGGGACAGGACTGGAAAAAAAACAGGACTGTCCCGAAAAAGAAGGGGCTGTTGGCAGGTATTCAGATGGAAGAATGTGGGACAAAAACTCAAAATAAGCTTAGACTTAGAGGGTTAACGTAAGGTTACTTACCAAAGTTGACAGGATGCAAACAACGAGACTGTAAGGAAATTTGGAAACGTTGGAAGGTATTTGTTAGAAGAAAGACGGCCGAAAAAACTCAAAATATTATTTTAGGGTTATAGGGTGAAGTGTAAGTTATAGCGTTAATTTTAGGCTAGTGAGTGTAGAAGTAAAGGTCAGGGCAAATAACAGGAAAGATCCTTGTGAATTGTGTATATGTTTGTGTGTGTTATGTTTGGTTGGTTGGGAATCAGACAGGAAAAAATGAAATGAAAGGAAGGAAAAGGCATGATTTGCAAAGAAAAAGTAGATGATCGAAAAATGGAAAAGGTGAATGAGTGGGCAATTGGCGTCCCACTCACAAGCACCGTCAGTCCTTGGCGTTTGGGAGCTCAAACACTAGGCCCTAGTGTAAGCTGGCTACTCCAGTGGAGGTAGCAGGCATTGCCACACCGCAAACAAACGCAGCGGGGGGAGAAACTACTTTTACCATTAGGGACATTTTGGGCATGACTTAGCCAGGAAAATTTACGCTCAAACACTGCCAGTCTGGGCCAGGTAATCCCAGTGTTCTCCCATCTAGGCAGCAAGATGGATGTGTTCCTTGAAAACCGTGAGGCTGTTCAAGTTGTCACTCTACTACTACTACTACTAGCAGTAGTACTAGCAGGAAGAACAGAGCCTAACTCTGCACTTGGCCTCTCAGTCTCACGCTCCTCTGGTACCTTGCTAGATGGAATTCCACTAGGTGTAGCCTAGTTATGCATAGTTTTTCATCACTAGACTGACGCAAAGGCTGCATCGTAGAAGAACTGCTGGTGGTGGTGGTGGTAGATAGAGCCTTTCCCTCCCTCCATTTCTTAGTCCCAAAAGGAGGATCAATTTCACATTTTACGTAGTGTGTGTAGTGTTTAAAACTAGAGGGACAGGGAAAATAGCTTTATAAAGAAAAATATGATTAAAAAAAAGAAGAAGAAAAAAAAGAAAGAAAAGAAAAAAATGGAAACCCAAAAAAATTTGAGGAAGTTTCTCTTCGGTGCTACTGATAAAAAACGATGCATAACTGCACTGTGCTGTTGTGTGCAGTCTGCCAAAGTACTCAAGTTATTTAAAATTTGGTTAAATAAAGCCACTAAATGTTGTAATTAAAAACTACTATGCTAAAGCTATATTTCCTTTCTGTTCGAAGTCTACCTCTAGGCAAGGGCAGACACTCTCAAGCCCACTAAGCTAAAGTGAGGTTATATCAGTATATTATATTATTAATTAACATTATTAATGTATATAATAATAATAATAGATTATACATTATATTATTATATTATGGGGTTAAACAATGTTAACTTTAAATCAGATACAGGAGCAGACAGATATAGTTGTACTACTTCTGCCAAGTATTCTTGAAAAGAAATTAGAAAATAAAATTTAACAGCAATATAGTTAGCTTCACTGCTTGCTGAACATAAAACACACAACACTTATGCGGCTGGACTCACTAGCCCAACAAGTTCACTTCACTGATGGACTGAGGTGAGCAAACAAAT
>VKOC01019724.1:0-10460 GCA_009364415.1 Spea multiplicata | reverse complement strand
ATTTAGGGGCAGTTATGGTTGATGGGGTCTTTAGGGTTAATTTAATGCAGAGGACTAAGGTTAACTTAATGTACAGTTAGAGGTAAAGGGGTGCCAACTGAAGGGAATCTAAATCCTGGGGGTGGTGAAGATTAATCCTGTATTTATTTATAAAAAGTATTATCTGTGTGCTGTGAACGAGTCTGTGAATGAGTCTGTAAATCTATGAGGGCACTCTGGCATATCTTGTAGTTTTGTGGCATATCAGGGGGTATACGGCATATAGGTTATGTAAGGCTTATCTGTGGAGGATTGAGTCGCATATCTGGGGGTATGTGTCATATCTGGGAGGCAGTGTGGCAAGCCTGCTCAATGTTCATACTGGGGGGGGCAGGTTGGGGAAGTAAAAACACAAGAAATGCATTTTATCTTTTTTTTATTTCTGCTGTTTGTTTTTTTTACATCCTGTTTGTTTATTAAATTATTTTAAATAAATGAAAAATTTACATTTTTTTTCCGATAATCGTCAAACTAATCGATTATGAAAATAACCACTAGTTGCAGCCCTGATATATATATCTAGATCTATGTATAGATATAGATATATATAATATTGAGTAAATTCATTCCTGCTTCACGGGTCTGCATGTGCCTTGGTTCATCGGGTCTGCATGGTTCATCTACCAGTGTCTGTGCCTGCCCAGACCAGCGGCCTTATACTGCTGCTGCACCTCTTTGACTGTCCTTACTCTGGGGGAAACCTTTTAAAAAAAAATCATCTATAATATTGGGGAAATCCAGTCCTGCTCCACAGTGCTGCATGCGCCTATGATGCGCCAATTTCTGCCTGCCCAGGCCCAGCACTCTACTATTGTTACACCTCTTTGACCATCCTTATGTTTTGTTTTTTGGTTTTTTAAATTTTCTATAATATTGGGCTTGTGTTTTACTACTTCTGCTGCACCTTGTTGACTGTCCTAACTCTGGGGAGACCTTTTAAAATGTGTATAATAAAAAAGTGAGTCCAGAAGGTGTCAGGGACCTGACCTCCGAATTCCATCCTAAACAAACGACCGGAAAACGAATGTCGGTTCCCAAAAAGGAACACCGCAAAAGCAAGACAAAAAATTTGTCTGAAGCGAATTTGCTTGCCATGCACATGTCTAATATCTAATGCTTGTATTTTACGTTGCAAATCCTGATTAGCCAAGGTTGTTGGACCCATTAATCACAGCCATAACAATCAATGAGACCACCCACTATTTTTTGGTTACCTATCAGTCGTTAAGATGTATCCTCCTAGACACAGTCCCTCCCATTTTACCTCATCAAGGAGCACCAAAATGGCTTGTAATGGAGGTTACAGATGGCAACAAATGGACAAATAAAACATATTTTTGGAACTTTTTTGCAGTTCTTTTTCTTTGGTATAGTCGGAGGTTGCCCTTGTTTTTGTTGACTGGTACGAATGCACAAAACGGGCAATTCCTGTTAAGAATAAGGTTTATACAAAACCGAATGCACAAGTGTATTTTTTTTGTACCCTTTTTGACAATGGCTGTTTTAACATTTCTGCAGTGCTCATGTTTAGCTCATTGTTCTTTTCAAGACAAGAAGGACTTTCTTTAGATACCATTATTGTAATCGTATCATATAATTTACTATAAAAAATATAAAATATGGTGAAAATTAGGAAAAAAAGGACCTTTTCTGACTTTTGCTTGAGAAATCTTTTACACAATAGCTTTAATGAAATACCCAATGGTTTTTTGCACGTTATAGGGCAATAAGTACAAGTAGCCTTTTGCTATTTCAAAACCATTTTTTCCAAATCTGGTCTTTCTGCTTCCATGTGCTATTTGGAACATCTTTGAAGCCGTCCAATGGAATTTAATGGAATCAAACCTGATATTTTTGACACATGCTAGTATTTTAATGCCTTCTATGCACTAATTCTACCACCAGCCTTTGTCAAATTGTGTTAGCATTTTTTGTGTTTTTTTCACACACATTTTACTTCAGGTATGAATTTACTGGTATATATCGTTGCCAAACAACATCCAAATATGTGTTTGGCAACATCTCCTGAGTACAGTGATATCCCCATGCATGGGTTTGTTGGGTTGTTTGGGGGCTAAAAGAAATGAAAATACAAGGTCCTAAGTTTGCTCCAAATAGAGGCCCTAACACATTTAATTTGTTTATGGATGCACAGAAGTACTTTAGGACTTAATGGTAAAAGGATTTTTTTGTCAAATCAAATAAATTGGAAGATAAACAAGATATTAATGAAGAATACAATCATACAACATAAAAACCATTCTCAAAAAATGTTTCAGTGAATGATAAGAGTGCGATATTTACTGGTATTCAATGAGTTTGAAAAATTAGAGCAAAAGAACAAAAATTTAACGAGGCAGGAACAAAAAGCCTTAAAAGAACTTAAACCTAAAAAAAGCAAATTTACTATTTAAAGAAAGCAAATAGAATATTAAAGAATGAAATCACTTATAAAAAGCTTATACAAAATCCTACCAAAGAGTATAGTGAAGTTTTGATTCTTAAATGCTTTCCGCAGCCGTTACGGGCACTTTGAATACTTATGTTACTTTGCTGCAGAACACATAAATAGTTAGGCTGAAATAAAACCGTCAAGTTCATCCTTTCCCACATCTGTTAATTGCTGTTCCTGTTGATCCAAAAGAAGGCTAAAAAAATCCAGTTTGTAGCTTTTTCCAATTTTGCAACACAATAGGGAGAAGAAATCTGTCTTGACCCCGGTATGGCAGTCAGATCTCTCCTTGGATCAAGAAGCTATTGCCTCATAATTTCAAAAATTATATCCCTGGCTATTGTTTTTGGAAGTTGTTGTTTAAACATCTGTACAGACTCTGATACAACTACCTCTGCAAGCAGATCATTCCACATCCTTATTGTTCTTACTGTAAAAACCATTTCCTTTGCCTTAGACCAGGGGTGTCCAAGTTTTTTCTGCATTGGGCCACCTAGTCAGTATTGTATACGTGCGTGGGCCGCACTCATTTTTCACTGAGAAAAAAATATGGGCCTTTAATAAGATATGCAGATTGAAATAAGTAATGATGCACCAAACTTTTACTTTTCCTCTCACTGATTTCTGGCCTAGAAGTTTTTGTCTTCTGAAGTGACTACAATTCAGGATTCTGGATAAGTAAAAAAATAAATAGTTGTTATTTATTCAATGAACCAACCGCAAAAGAAAAGTCCGAAACCGAGACATTCAGGGTTAATTATTTTGAAAACCGACTTTTTACGCCACAGTAAATAAACAATAACCACCTTTTACAAAAAAATAAATATCCTATACTATATATATATTTCTTGGGCGCCGGGGGGGGGGTCTTCGTGTTCCTCTTCGGGAGAAAAAAAATCTTCGTTATTCCACAAATATTCGCCCGTCCTGTCTTCTCTTCGGGCGAATATTCGTGGGCATTCTTCGTGCTCGTTTTATCTTAGTTTTCTCCCAGTTTCCTTGCAGGGGTTAATACGGGGTTAAGAAACACTTCATAGCTTAGCTTTGGCGCTATGAAGGTACGTGTGTGCGACTATTGGTCGCCGGCAGGGGGCTCGTCTGGCATCAACGAATGAATTGCAGAACTGCAGAATGCACTTCATTCGTTGATGGCAGACGAACCCCCTGCCGAAACAACCAATACAGTCGCACACACGTACCTTCATGGTGCAATCCGAGGTGTACACAATACACATTGCCCTAAACTGAGGGCCAAGTTGCTCTGAGCAGTTGTCTTGTCTGAGACTTAGACAAACGCTCTGAGGAACTTGGCCTGGGAGAAACGGGGCTTATTTATTTATTTATTTATCATACACACACATCCATAGATGTTTAATAGGGATAGGGATTTTACATTTTTAATTTGATTTTAGACCACTTTTAAATACATGCCTAACATTTGCTACCTATTTACAATGGCATACTTTCCAACAACCCAACTTTTACGGGACAGGACTAGAAAAGTTGGGTCTGTTGGCAGTTATGCGGAAGGAAATATGTGGGACAAGAACTAAAAATAGCTTAGGGTTAATGTACAGTTATGTTTAAGAGTAGTAGCAATGCACTGGTTTGGTTAAAGATGTATTATATGTCTAAATAATTTAATTTTAATGGGTGTTAAAAAAAAAAATTAAGAGGTTAATTAATTTTATTATATTTTTTTAAAGTTATATTTATTATTTACTTTATTATATTTATTGTTATAGTGCTACCTACCTAGCTACCTACCTGCATTTGCATACCTAGTTTAGCTAAATTTGATTTGACAAGACTGGAGAAAATCAGGACTTTCCCAAAAAAGTTGGGTCTGTTGGCAGGTATGTGGATGGAAAAATGTTATAGGGTGAAATGTGAGTTATAGCGTTAATTGTAGGCTAGTGAGTATAGAAGTGAAGGTCCTTGTGATTTGTGAATTGTATGTGTGTGTGTGTAATGTTTGGTTGGTTGTGTATCAGATGGAAACAAATTAAATGATTTGCTGAGAAAAAGTAGATGATGGAAAAATGGAAAAGGTAAATGAGTGGGCAATTGGCGACCAACTCACCTGTTTCACCCCAGGGCAAAGAATCCAAACACTGTCAGTCCTAGACATTTGGCAGCGGACTTCCAGAGCTCAGACACTAGGCCCTAGCGTAAGATGGCTACTCCGCACCCACCTGGCGATAGTAGGAGAAGAAACAGGTCGGAATGGAGGGGCATAGGACAACAGGAGCTGACGACAGCTCGAAGAACGATGACTAGCCGTAGCCAAAAGGTACTGCTGAGTACAACGAGCCACACACAAAAGAGGATGGGAGGGAAAGTAGGGGTAAGAAACTTGAGAAATGAAAGTCTTGGTACGACGAGAGGTGGAAAAAACTACCCCCTCAGGAGAGAGAGAAACCGCATCAGCATCAAACGCTCTGACATCTGAGACACGACGGAAGGAGAGGAGACAGAGGAGCAGCGCGAGCTTGGCAGACAGTTGTTTGCGACATAACAGAGGGTTGTCGGGCCAGGAGCCCAGAAAGTCCAACACCTTCTGGACATCCCAGAGATATGGGTATCTAGGGGCCGGAGGGCAAGAGAGACGGGCGCCGTGCATGAGACGACAAACAAGAGGATGCCGGCCGAGAAGAACACCCTCGACTAAGGCATGAGAGGCCGAAATAGCCGAGCGAAAAACATTAAGGGTTTGATAAGATTTCCCCTGAGAAAAAAGATGGGATAAAAAGTTAAGGACCGACTCTACAGAGGCGCAGAACGGATCAACCTGCCGTTCCACACACCAAGACGCCCAAGATCGCCATGCACAGGCATATGTCCTTCTGGTGCCTGGGGCATGGGCATCTCGTAACAATGTTCGAGCGTCCTCTGAAAGTCTTGACATATCCTGGGGACGCCGGAGAGGCTCCAGGCTATTAAAACCAGACGTTGCTGGAGAATGAGGGGTGACACTGCCCGGTCGGGTCCAGGAGGAGGAGAGGGAATGACGGAAGTGTTAGTGGAGTCTCTGCAGACAACTCCAGAAGGGATGGGAACCAGAGTTGAGCCGGCCAAAAAGGGGTGATGAGCATCACCGACACCTGCTGCAGACGAATCATGTGAAGCGTTCTTGGGATCAGTGCAAAGGGAGGGAAAGCATATGATCTGGTCGGAGGCCAAACCTGAAGAAAGGCGTCGGCTGCCGAACAGGCCGGGTCTGGAAGCCAGCTGAAGAAGTTCGGGAGTTGAGCGTTCAGTCTGGAGGCAAAAAGATCCAAGATGAATGGACCCCTTAGGTTGAATAAACGTTGAAACACCCCACTGTCCAGCTTCCAGTCGCTGATGTCTCTCCAGTGGCGGGAGAACCAGTCCGCTACCATGTTGTCGTTGCCCGGAAGGTACTCTGCCTTGAGGGTGATGTGATTGGTCAAGCAATAATCGTAAAGGTCTTTGGTAAGGTCTGTGAGTATGCGAGAGCGGGTGCCCCCTAATCGATTGATGTACTGCACCGCTGAGATGTTGTCCATCCGAAGCAGGAGGGACCAATTGGAACGACCCGCAGTCAAACTCCTGATGGCGAAAGAGCCCGCAATCAGCTCCAGACAGTTGATATGTAACTGTCTCTCCTCCGCTGACCAGCGACCCCCTGTCGCTCCCGTAGGTCCGACAGCACCCCATCCGAGAGTGCTGGCATTGGATTCCAGTACAAGGTCTGGTAAGGAACCAAAGATAGCTCGACCATTCCAGGCTTCCATGTGACAAAGCCACCACAAGAGTTCTATCCTCACCTCTGCTGAGAGGACAACCATCTGGTCGTAAGATGGACATTGGCGTAGATATTCTGTCTTCAAGCGTTGTAGAGCACGCTAATGGAGTGGTGCCGGGAAGATCACCTGGATTGAAGAGGACAGGAGACCCACAATGCGAGCCAAAATGCGAAGCGGTATCGCCTTGACGCGAAGTACTCTGCGAATCTCCTTCTTGATTGCTGTAATTTTTGAAAGCGGGAGCTTTAGAACTGCCGCTACAGAATCTATCTCGAATCCCAGGAACTGGATCACCTGAGTTGGGATGAGCGCTGACTTCTCTTTGTTGATCACAAAACCCAACGCTTGGAGCCACGAGGTTACGAACGCCATGTGTTGAAGAGCGAGGGATCGATCTTGTGAGAAGAGGAGAATGTCGTCTAGATAGACGATTGATCGAATTCCATGGGATCGAAAGAAAGCCATGACGGGTTTCCTAAGTTTGGTGAAGCACCACAGGGCGGAGCTGAGGCCGAAGAGGAGGCAGGTGAACTGCCACAGAGTGTCGTTCCAGAAGAATTGGAGGAACTGGCGATGGCTTTTGTGGATCGGTACCGTCAGATCATCCTTGAGGTCCAGGCGCGTGAGCCAATCTCCTTCTAACAGAAGATCTCTGAGAAGATGGATGCCCTCCATCTTGAAGTGACGGTATGAAACAAATGCGTTGAGGTTAATTAAATTGATGACTGGACGGAACTCTCCTGATTTCTTGCGGACTAGAAAGATGTTGCTGACAAAGGATGGCGGTCCTGTGACTGGTTCTATGGCGCCTTTCTGGAGGAGGAGTTGCAATTCGGACTCCACTAGGGCCTGTTGAGAGAGAGAAAGGCGGAGGGGTTCGGGAAGAAACAGTTGGACCGGCGGCATGACAAAGTCGATCATGAAACCTAGGACAGACTGAAGAACCCATGGGTCTTGTGAAATGAGGTGCCAGTTGTGGGAAAAGAGAGATAATCTGCCCGCAATCTTTAAGGGGAAAGAGAGATTTGAAAGTAAAGGACTTACATCTAGAAGCTCTTCCCCGGGAGGAACTGGTGAAACCTCTCCTGAAGGCGCTTCTGGATGATGGAAAAGGAGCCCGTATTTGGTAGGCGGGTTGACGAGTCTGGTAGAAAGCTCGGGAGCCTCTGGTGGCGGAACGGCTGGCGGCCCGGCTCCTCGGTCGTCCAGCCCTGCCATAAAAACGTTGGCCCGATGAAAATGCCTTCCTGATGGTCTGAGCCTTATTGAAGGATGTAAAAACATTGACATGTTTGTTGCGTTCATCAAAGAGCTTATCACCAAAGAGGAGGCCCTCGGCAGAAGGACCCATTTCCTTGCTCCCGAGGTCCATGAGGCGTGGATCCAGTCGAAGGAGGGCAGCACGGCGAAGTTCCGTGGACAAAGCCACGTTGGCGTTGCCCACTAAGATAACACACCGTTGTATCCATTCTCTGGCTAATGTTGCATCCATCGGGGTACCTGACATAACTGCTTTGTCAGCCATGAGAAATAGTTGTGTCAGAGTACCTGCAATGTCCAACAATTTGTCTTGGGCCCCTTTTAATCCACGTACTGCCCCTTTCTTAGGGTCCCGACCCGTTTTGGCCATATAAGTTGCCATGGTGGGATCGAATTCTGGTGTCTTTAGCACCTTGTGTGGAATAATCGGTCTTGGGCATTCCGCTCGAAGCTTATTTCGTACCTCCCTCTCCACAGGCTTCCGAATCCACTTCACAAGGAAATTGGATATGTGCTCCGGGGGCGTCCATTCTGCGGAGCGAGGATGTCAAACCAGGGTTCGCCTGCAGCATCCAAGTTGGCAGAGTCTCCTGTGACCGTAGGATTGCCTGTATTGGATGAGAGAGCCGTCTCGCCGAACATGCGTGAGGTAGGGAGGTCAGGGGCATCGTATTCAGATTCAGAGTCGTGTGAGTCTCCTTGCAACTCATCTACTAGGGCATAGGAGCCCGCAGCCTCGTCATCCTCAGATGAGGAACTATGATCCCCACTGAGCTCTGGGGTGGAGCCAACTGGGGCGTGTATAGCGCGATGTTTCCCCTTACTGGTGCCAAACACGACTCCTTTACGAGGGCGCTTGTGAGCACAGCCTTCAGGATCAGGGTCTGATAGGATAACTTCCTCTCTGCGGCGTACCCCGGAGGAAGAAGCCTGAGGAATAGCCGGAGTCTGAGGTCAGTTAAGGCTATACTGACTGGCCCAATATATATTTGACAAATCACCCAGATGGGGACAAGGGCCAAGAATATATGTGTGTAATATAATATATATATATATATATATAAATATATATATATATATAAATATTAGTATACGTAAGTATTTAGTATGGATCACCCCGCTCATAGACAGTATGAACCGGGGGACGAGCCTTAACAATTGCAGTATATGAAGATACTTTGCATGGATCACCCTGCTGATTGAGAGTGTGAAGCAGGGGACAGGCCTTCAGCAATTGTAAAATAAAATAGTTTGAATATATATACTTTTTTTTTTTTGTTTTTAAATGTATTTATCTAGCTTCATTGGGTATTGAACCAGCAACTTCACAACTTCATCTCTGAGAAACACAGTACTGAACCACTAGACCAGCAGGTGGCGTGGTCTGAGTATAAGCAAATCAGAGTAGATAGATGGTGTTTAATAAAATGAGAATAAAAGAGGAAATAATTAAACAAAAAACCAAGAGAACTAACTAATAAAGAAAAAATCCAGAGACCAGACATATGAATACAAGAATGTTTATTTATAAGAAGACTGGCAGCCTGGAACAGCTGCAGCAAGGAAAGGGTTAACTGATGGAGCACAAGGGAGAACTCCCTGAAGAGAAAGCGCGCGAAAATAAATAATTAAAGACGCGATGGAAATAAATAATTAAAGACGCGATTGTGGAAATAAATAATTAAATACAGATTACAAGAGGAGGGAAGAAGCAGAAGAAGACATGGGACCATCAGACAAGGTAATAACTGAGAGGGAGAGGAGAGGAGAGATAAGGCCAAAAGAGAAAGTGGAAAAAATTAATGGATAAAACTAGGGAGGAAGGGCCACACGCTAAATGGCGCGATTATGGCCTAAATAGGGAGTCAAATAGCTGGCAAGGTAAGCAGCCAAAACCCAGTGTACTAAGGGAGACCAGATATATTTGAAAAATATATAAGAGATATAAGAGATAAGAGAAATAGAGAAAATGGACAATAAAAGTAATAAATTGTGAATATATATAACAAAATAATAATGAATAGAATAGAGACCAAATATATAGGAAAAAATATAAGAAAAAATAAAATAGAGAAAATTGACAATTAAAGTAATAATTTCTGAATATATATATACAGGTATATATAATATAACGAAATAATAATTGGATAATAATGTAATGTGAAAATTTTGACCTGACCTTGCTGGTGGCAGCAGCAAAGAAGAGGAAGAGGAGTGACAGTTTGGACATTACATATGTTATGTTGGTCATTCATTGGCTATATTTCTCTGTTGTTTTGAGTTTTCTTTGCTGCTGTTGGTGGTACAGTAAAGAAGGTTTATGCAAATTATGAAGCCTTATGTCTTGTGTTAAATTAACTTTCCAAGCTAAGAGCTGGGTACCCCAACTTGGGCAGATTGAATTTAAGAAAGGCAATCTGCTCCATCAGATGAGGTGCTGTGGACTCGCTATGTTTCCAGTCATAGAAAACACGCGCTCACTTTTAACAGTGGTTGGCGGACATGATAGTAGCTGCTGGGCAACCAGTAGCGACTCTAGAAACAATATATAGGGGGGGCACACAAGATACCACAGTCAAACTGGGGGGGCATTCATAATTTCCAAAAGTAATGTGCTATGGAATTATACTTTTGTTATTGGGCTAAAATAATACTTGGTCATTCAACATGGGAAGCCTGAAGCCACAATTGAGTGCGAATAATCCTTGAAATAAATATTATAACACAATAAAAACCTTTTCCACTAAATGATTTCAGGGCCTTGAACGTTTTGTCGTTTTGAACGTTTTGTCCCCTGAAGTCACTACAACTTCAGGAGGGCACACATTCCAACACAGGCTCTGTCACACCGACACCCAGACACACACATCAGGACAGGCTCTGTCACACAGACACACACACACCAGGACAGGCTCTGACACACTGACACCCAAACACAC
>VKOC01019723.1:0-24821 GCA_009364415.1 Spea multiplicata | reverse complement strand
TGGACCTGAAACGCGGTGGTCCCTTCCTCTGAGGTAACCAGTGCTTATCGCCCGTGGTGGATTCTAGAATCGTGTCAAGGTCGCTGCCGAAGAGGTGGTTCCCCTGGAACGGAATGCTGCACAGCTTGTGTTTAGAGGCGTTATCTGCAGACCACGACTTGAGCCAGAGCGCTCGTCTAGAAACCGCAGAAAGTGCCGTAGCTTTAGCAGATGTACGGACAGATTCAATGGAAGCATCGGAGATGAAGTCAATAGCTAGGCAGGTGTCGGACAGGTTTCTTGCGACCTGTTCAGACCCTGGGATAGCTGCCAGATCTTCCACCGCTTGTTGGAGCCAGATCTTAATGGCTCTAGAAGTTGACGCTATTGCAATGGCTGGACGAAAGTTCGCCGCTGCTGCCTCAAAAGCCCTCTTGGTGGCATTCTCAGCCCGCCGGTCCATGGGGTCTTTGAAGTGGGACGCGTCCTCCATCGGAATGGCTGTTTTCTTCGTAGCCTTGGCTACTGCGGTGTCTACTTTCGGGACTTCCCAGGCCTCAGAATACTTGCCATCAAAGGGAAACAACTTTTTGGTTCTGGAAGACGTGAAGAATCTCCGGTCCGGATATTTCCACTGTTCCGTGATAATGGCCGAAAGTGAGTCGTGAACTGGAAAGGTCTGTGGCTTCCTAGAGTGACCCTGAAAAGGATCCGGTTTTGAAACTGGTATATCATCCTGTAGATTTAGAGTAGATCTGACTGCAGAGATGAGCTTCCCCGTTTCTTCGACTGGGAAGAAAAAGGTTTCTTCTTTAACTTCCCCCTCCTCATCCGAAGACTGGGGGTCATTAGACTTGTAGTCGTATTCAGAAAAGGGTGCCGAATAATCTTCCAGGGTATCTGGTAGAACATTTGGAGGACCCTGCTGGAAAAGATGATGCTGAGACACCGGCCCCTGAGCGGAGCTTGCCATGGCGCGAAAACAGTCAAAGGTGGACTGCAGTTCCCCCTTCAACCAGGAGGTAAATTCTGAAGTAGAAACATCTTTAGGCCGAGAGCAGGAGCTGCACATTTTGGCCGTAGGGTCGTGTAGGGTCTTTTTACAGGATGAGCAGGCTTTATGTTTCGTTTTCCCCACAGACTTCCTATGTGGGGAGGCCTCAGAAGGGATGTCTGGATTTTTGTCTGACATAACTGAGGGGAAAAACACAAAAATTATAACATCAGAAAGCAATGGAATAGGTCATAGAAAACTCCCTCAAAACCAGGAGAGAAAACACCTACTTGAAAAGGCAATATACAGTCCTCAGGCACAGGCAGGCACAAAAGAAGAATAAAAATATCCAATAGAACAGTACAGGTCGAAGAGTATGGAAAGATCTTACCCATTCTGGCGTTTTTATAGAGGCATTTAGGTGCCCAGGCCCGGAAAACGTCACATCCGGAAATTCCTCGTCAATTGACCTCTCGTGACCCCGGACGTGAGCCGGAGTAATTGCAGAGAGGAGATAATAAAGCCGGGTGCCGAGAGACCGGCACAGCCGGCTAAAGAAACCTGCTCGCGCCGGAGCGCTCTCCTGCCGTGCCGCACGCTGAGGATTCCCCCTCCCCGGGACGGAGGGAACCGGAGCCCGGGGATGCACCTCCCAGTGAGCCCCCTGGGCTGTGGGCAGCGTATAACGAGGACTGAGCCTCGTGTTACCGCGATTACCGCGGAATTACAGCCTCCGAGGCTGCCGCATCACCCTGGATCCACCGGGATCACTATCGGGTGTCGGAGAGAGAGGACGCCCCCCCGGGGCTCCAGAAAACAAAAAAGGAGGTAAGCTTCAGCCTAACCGCTACCTGAGTAGGGCAGGAAACAACACTGGGGAGGAAGGGGGAGGTGTCCTTTTTTTATAGTGTTTCCTGCCCTACCTGGTAGGCGGAGCCTTCTTCTCATGTGCCACCTGGAATGGCAAGGGAAAGAGAAATTGATAAATGTGGTGTGCAAATGTGGGGTGAAATAAGTCTTTTCTGGGTGACAATATTCTTACCATCATAGAGACGGTGGCGATTACTGCAGTTGTTAACTGTATGTCCCGGTTTCCCGCAATACAGGCACAAACTTAGTGATCTTCGTCTGGATCTCTCTTCCGGTGTCAGATGTCCTCTCGCAAGCCCAATTTGCATGGGTTCTTCGGCAGGAGTGGGAACTCGGGGAGGCGAATACGGTACCGGGAAACGGTTGGAACCTGAAGTAACTGACGTGGGACCCCGTTCTGCTTTTCTTTCTCTGAGGCGACGGTCAATTTGGGTCGCCAAGTGAGTAAGCTCGTCCAGGGAATTCGGAATACCGACTCGTGCCAGCTCATCTTTAAGAGCGTCCGATAAGCCCAGACGAAATTGATCGAGTAATGCCGATTCGTTCCACGTGGTCTCTAGAGATATGCGGCGGAATTCCGTGATATATTCTTCTACCGGTCGGCGCCCTTGTTTGAGGGCCCGTAGGTTAGTGGTAGCAGTGGAGACTCTAAACGGATCCTCGTACATAGAATCTAGAGCATGACGAAACGTGGACCAAGAATCCAGGACTGGACTCTGGGTATGCAGTAAATGGTGAGCCCATAGTTGGGGTTCTTCCTGGAGGAGAGAAATAACCGTATGAATCCTGACGTAATCAGAAACGTAGGTACGTGGTTTCAGATTGAACAGAATCTGGCAGGATGTAATAAAGGTACGGTATTTTTTCCTGTCTCCTGCAAACTTGTCTGGAAGGGCCACTTGAGGTTCTAACGCCATGGCCCCCTCCGGAGCTAATGGAAGAGGTGGAGGGGCCACAATAGATGGACCTCCTGAAGTTGCTGGAGTTGTCTGAAGCTGTTGAAGCTGTTGATGAAGCTGGATATGACTTGACTGCAGGTCTTGGACAGATTGCGTTAATGAAGACACCTGCTGAGTGAGAGAGGACATGGCGTCCAAAAATTGGCTTGCGGGCTCCATGTATCACTTGGTATAATGTGAGCAAATGTTTGGCGGAGTCCGGTATGCAAGCCGGGGTCAGGGTATCCAGAAGATAAGCAAAGTCCGTTAAACAAGCCGGGGTCAGGGTTCCAGAAAATAAGCAAAGTCCGTTAAACAAGCCGGGGTCAGGGTATCCAGAAGATCAGCAAAAGTACAACTTAGTAAAAGGAACGTACAGAGAGAAATATACCAAGTGCCCAGCAGCAGAAGCTGCTGGGTTTTAAATGTTCCCGGGCTGATGATGTCATCGGGAGCGCGCGCGGCCCCCACCCTCCTGAAGCAGAGAAAAAGGAGGCGGGGTCTCGCGCGCGCCGCTAGATGCGGCGTGGACGCGAGCGAGGACGGACCCGTGTCCGCGAGCCGGCCGATGCGGCGAGGACCGAACCGCATCTCTGCCGGTTGGCACACGGGGAAGAAGTTGCGGGAGAACCGACCGCGCGGGTATTCCGGTGAGTGGCTGCGGGTCGGTTGTCCGCATGGTTGCTGACACTGCACAACCCTAGATGCTCACCGGGAGAGTGCAGTCGCCCTGCACCAGGCCCTGTCCAACTCCGCTACTGCACCGTAACTCCTGAACACAATCTTTGGGCGCTCTGGGTCTTTACAGTCGTCTGTATGGACCTAGTTCGTGACACTTACTTTCACTGAACCTTCAGCTTTCACCCTCCGAGAAGCATATCTCAGTAGCTAGAACTTACTGCCACTAATACAACTCCACACTACCTCTCCCCTTTCTGAATACCTTATGTTTATCCCAACCCCATTCCCTCTAGATTGTAAGGAGGTCCCTCTCTACCTAATGTATCAGTTTGTTTTAGTCTGTCATTTCTAGTTCATATTGAATATATCAATTGAGCAGGGCCCTCCTCACCTGTTGTCTCTGTTAGTCAATTTGTTATGTTACATACTACTTGTTATGGCCTGTCCACCCATTGTACAGCGCTACGGGATTTGATGGCGCTATATAAAACAATAAATAATAATAATAAAAATGTTGTAAAACAAATATGCCAACCCCTAGACTAGTCACTTAAACAGAAGCTAATTGGAGTCAGGAATCAATGAAACCGGATTGGAGGTGTGTTTTAGAGCTACTTTGACATAAAAAAACCTCAAACATTTTTAATTTGCTATTCTAAAGAAGCATCTGCTGATGTGAACAATGCCTCATAAAAAGAAAAAAAATCTCAGAAGACCTACAATAAAGAATTGTTAATTTGCAAAGCAAAACAGTGTAATCTCAAATATCTCATATTCATTGGTAGATACGTTAAATAAATTATTGAAAAATTTAGACAATTTATTAGTGTGAGTACTCTTTCTATAAATTGGCACCCAGCCAAGATGAATCCAAGTAATGCAGTATAACAATGACCCTATACATCAAGATTACTCCAAGTAATGCAGTATAACAATGACCCTATACATCAAGATTACTCTGCTACAGTATTTTTGTGTGTATTTTTCCCACACACGTACTTTAGGTATGAATTTACAGGTCTTGGTATATGTCACTGTCACACAACACCCCAATATGTGTTCAGCAACATTTCCTGAGTACAGTGATACCCCACTTGCATGGGTTTGTCGGGTTGTTTGGGGGCTAAAAGGCAACATTTGGGACGTGTTAATTTTTCAAACTGGAAATTTGAGATGTGGTCATCCTCCATCCTGTGTTAATTGGGACATTGTTGAACAATTCAATGTACCTCATCAAATCATACATTTTTAAAAAGTAGTGACCCAATGGGAAAATAAAGTGCTAATTTTAGCACTGGCTCATAAATATATATATATTTATGAGCCAGTGCTAAAATTGGCGCTTTATTTTCCCATATATATATTTATGAGCCAGTGCTAAAATTAGCGCTTTATTTTCTCATTTATATATTTATGAGCCAGTGCTAAAATTAGCTTTTATTTTCCCATTGGGTCTCCACTTTTTAAAAATGTATGATTTGATGAGGTACATTGAATTGTTCAACAATGTCCCAATAAACACAGGGTGGAGGATGACCACATCTCAAATTTCCAGTTTGAAAAAATTATATATATATATATATATATATATATATATATATACAATTTATTTTAACATTTTTTGGAACTGGAGGGTTCCCCTGATGGCCAAATCAACATAATATTCATACTATTGTAAACAGTGTCACCAGTCACAGGTAACTGATATTTGCAACAATGGACGGTATGTACTAGCCTAAAAGACTAATTGTGGTATAATGCCAGTAAAATTACAAACCTGGTCTGAAGAGTAGGCCACCATTCGACTTAAAATTTCTGCTTCAGTTAATTGAGGATTTTCTGACTTCAGCCGTTTAGTTACTTTCATTCTTGCTGCAAGTAGTGCCATTAATGTTGCTTCACTTGCAGTACCCTGGAAAAATGGAAACTTGTACGTCAGTCTCAATAGTCTTCAAAGTGGTTTGCAATTCTAAGATTGTTACCTCATCTCGGGTAATGTGTTTCTCTAAGAGAGAGAAACATAGAAAGTGATGGCAGATAAGAACCATTTGGCCCATCCAGTGTGCCCAACCTCTGAATATTTTCCTCCTTGGCTTTATCTTATATCTAGCTTAGCCTTAAGTCTCTCCCATGCTTGTACTGGAAGGCTATTCCATGCATCCACTACCCTTTCAGTAAAGTTATAGTTCTGATGTTACTTTTAAACCCTTGCCCCTCTAGCTTAAGAATATGTCCTCTTGTTGTGGTACTATTTTTGGGGGCAGAGTGGCAAGCCTGGGCAGATGTGCATAACTGGGGGAGCAGGGGTGCAAATAAAAGGAAATAAAAACAAAAAATTCTCAATCATAGCTTTTATTAAATATGAATTACAAGAATTAGTAAGGAAATAAAAGTTTCTTACAAGAATATCGTGAAGAATAATGTCATCACTGTTTTGTTCCAATGGAACTTTTTCATCTAAACATTTTTGCAGTAGCAAATGTTTTTATTCCATTATGTCTAATGTAATCAGAAACAACATGGGTTTACCTTGGGAAGATCATGTAAAAACTAATCTTATTGATTTTTTGGTAAGTAAGGCCTTTGACACTGTGCCACATAGAAGACTTATAAATAAACTGCAATCTCTGAGTTGTGTATATTCAGAGCAACATTTTGTTACCAGTAGGGTACCTCAGGGATCTGTATATGGACTCATTCTCTTTAATATCATGATAGAAACATTTAAATACTTAAAAGGAGTCAACGTGATAAAGGAAGTTTATTTAAAGGAGAAATAGCAATGCTGGCTTCTTCTGACAGAGGGGAGTCCAGCATGTGTCCCTGCTGCAAGAAGGTCACAACGTACCGGTACGTCCATAAGTGTTTCTTGAGATGCGTTTTATGGACGTAACTATGTCCATGGGGGACAGAAGGGGTTAATATGTAGTTGGTTTCCCCCTTTGCAGCTATAACAGCATCGACTTATCTGGGAAGGCTTGTTTTTAGAGTATTTGCTAGTATTTGCTTCACTCTATTTGTCATTGGATTCTACTATTCTTGGCTGGTGGAGTTCCTGAGTGTTGTCCTGGGCTAAGGAAGCACAGTTTAGTGGTAGTATACATTACACTGACATGCCGCAGGGTAAGGAAAGCAAAAGCTAATCGCCTAAACATCATATGTCCTAACTAATGAACCATCTATATTTAAAATGAAGATGGATCCACGTCTGCTAGTCATATACATAAATGCAAAAAATCTATGCTTTCATAAAAACAAAGGTTTTCATATATTCAAGTTCTAAGGTACATTCTAGCACAGTTCATACAACATCTTGAAAGTAAAAAATGTTTTTTTCAGCCCTCAAATTGAATACTTTTACATAAACCAACTCATATTTGCTTGATTATAAAATGACCCGGATTATAACAGGATCCCCCAAAATTTGAATATATTAATTCACATGTAAACATTTTTTTATATTTCATAAAAATTATGATTGAGAAAAATGCATTTCTTATTTTTATTTCTTTGTTTTATTTTAATAGCAGGTAATAAATACAAATAAAAAACGGCAGTCCATGGATCCAAGCTGCTGAAGCCCACTACCCCGACTACACACCAGAAGCTCCAGCAGCAGAGGTTACCGCAGTGCTGCGGGGGATCTGGATCTTAGTCTCATAGTCAGACCTCTGTTTGAGGTCTGTTTATAAGATGACCCCAATTATAAGACGAGGGATATTTTTAGAGTATTTGCTCTGAAAAAAACCTTGTCTTATAATCGATCAAATACGGTAATAATCAAGGGCCAAATGATAAAGCTGTAGAGTTAAACTTGCAATATATAATATAAATAGAACGTAAAATTGTAAGATTATGAGCAATCATAAAAGCTGAAGAACAGAGATTATTCCTTGTTTAATCTTTTAGGTGACAACATATTCATTTTGTACATCCAATACGGTTCTTGCTGTAATGAAGTCTCCTATGGCTTCCAGGGACCAGTTTCTAGGATTTGCCTCTTTCTGGGTAGGAGCACTAATAGGAGCTGTACTTTAAAAAAACATTCTTAATGAATGTACTATAATAATTCATAATAAGTCGTGTGCAATTTAAATCACCCTTTCACCAATTTAGATATATTTTGTTGATGCCTACAAATTTGAGAAACTCTGGATTAGAATTCTGATATTTTTGCATCAGAATGATGTGACCTACCAGCAAGGTGAGTGTAACAAAAACATTCATTTACAAACCACCTGTCTTGTTGCCATATATTTTAACCTGTTGTTCCATGCATGGCGTTGTCACTGATGACAAATGTGAATGCTATGAAATGGAGTATACACCATTAATCTCGTTTGTGAAGATGACTGTAATACGGATCTGCCCACCAAGGCCGGACTGGCCTACCAGGATACCGGGATATTTCCCGATGGGCCGGCCGGGATTGAAAGCGGCAGTCATGTTTTAATACTGGTGATCCATACATGGTATTCCTCTTGACATGATAACCACATGATAATATTTTGTCTGCACCATATAATTCATACGTATATATGACCCACAGAGACTAGTCCAAATTTGTTTGCAAAATACCCGTATGAAACTGTCCTATCCCACTGCCTTCCTATAATATATATATATATATATATATGTACTACTGATTGTACTATGGAACAGATTAACTGTGGGCTCAGAATCTCAAAACACTTTCTATCATTAATTTTATGCAAAAAATAATATAAATATATGTACATTTTAAATTTTAAATATGTAGATGCAACAAACACAGAAGGAACACATTTGGTATTTGTGTGTTCACAGGTGTACTATTTAAATTATATTTCAGTAGCATCAAACCATTTCAGAACAGATAACTGTGTCATGTTCAGCAGTAAGAGTATACTTATTTTTTTATTTTTTTTTTAAATAAATTACGTCTGAAATACTATTTTATGTTATACCTCACCTTTGGCACCACTGCAGCTTTTCAACTGTTGAATCAAATGGAATGGTTATTGGTTGCTATGGTAAATCAAATATAAATAAAATGAGAGGCCAGTATTCATAAACAATGAGTGTTTTCTTTTATCTCCATGCTCAATTCAAGTGCTGCATCAGAAGCAGCAGCTGTTAATGATGCTGCAGAATGATGAAGGTTTTTAAATGTAATTATAGGCCAATTTTAGCAACCAACCATTTACCAACAGTGTGATTACAGTCTGGCTCAGAAATGCCCTTTTGACTCAAGAGTTTTAGCAAGAGTAGGAAAAAAATCAATAAAGTGGCTCATAAAAGATAGCTTCAGGTTAAAGTCTGACTTGTTTTTGTAAATATCAATTATTTTTGTGTCAAAGAAATTGAAACCAGCGTGCAGTCTGTATAAAAAATGAGGAATGTGGTCAGTCTATTTTACATTCAATATACTTGTATTCAGGCCTGGATTGAGACAAAAAATAGGCCTGGGCATTTAAGACTGAGCAGCCCTTTTTTTTGTTAAACCAAATTCTGACAAATTTAATATACCATTTCTTGTTGTCTATTAGTTATATTTCAGCAGGCTCTGCCATGCTTTCACCCACACAGACCAGGGCAGGTTGTGCCACACCGACACCCAGACACACACACCAGGACAGGCTCTGCCACACCGACACCAAGACAGTAGGGATGCACCGAAAAACGTATCGGCCGAAAATAGCATTATCATTATCAGCAAAATGCTGAAACAAAAAAAACCCCACTGAAAATAATAATCCACAGGGGCCCTGCCGCTTCCCTCTGTGTTGCTCAGCAGTTTCTCTTGCTCCATCGAGGGGACGCAGGAACCCAGCGGAGTCACCTGAATGCGCGTCACCTCACATGACTCCGCTCCATTCCTGTTCCCCTGGGCAGGTCAAGAGAAGTTCAAATAGACTGCGAGCAACGCAGAGAGAGACAGCGCCGCTGCGTAAGTCTACGGTTCAGGTAAGGGTGGGGGAGGGTGTATGAATGAGTATACGTGAATGAGGGAATGAATGTTTGTAATGAATGAATATGCATGTGATAGCATGGATGTGTAAGTAGGGGGCAGGGCACAGGAAGGCTGGAGGTTATGTGCATGTATTGGCTGCTTGTACATGATTGGAGTCTCATTGCTATATTATATATATATGATTACTACAACAATCACACTCCTATCCTGCCCAGGCATACCCAGTGTGACGGAACCCTCCATCACTGGGGCCACTAAGACCTCGCTTTACTGCTCCCTAATCACTAGCCACCGGCAAATAATGCCGAGCGCAGGGATATGACTTCATCCCTGCGCTCTGCAGCAATAGCCGGCGCATAGTGATGAGGGAGTAGTAAAGTGACAGAAGTGACAGACCTCGCGCTCCCACCACAGGATGCAGGATACAGGATGGAGCTAGAAGGCTGAAGGATGGTGGAAGAGATGGGCGTAAGGGCAGTGTATGTGTATGTATGTGTTTGTAAGCTTGGGTGTGTATGGGCCGGTGTGTGTAAGAGCAGTATAGGTATTTGTTAGCTGGTGTGTAAGGGCAGTGTACATGTGTGTGTGTGTCTAAGGGCTGTGTACATGTGTGTGTGTGTGGTGTGTTGTGTGTGTAAATTCATTACCATGTAGTATGATTTATCAATGCAGTGTATGTTAGTGGATGTGTGTGTGTAAAGGCAGTGTATACATGTGTTCATGGGCAGGGGTGTGTGTGTGTAGTGTACATTGTGTGTGTAGTGTACATGTGTGTGTGTGTAAGGGCAGTGTAGTGTACATGTGTGTGTGTGTGTAAGGGCAGTGTGTAAGGGTGTTAGAGGGAGGTGAACATTAGCCTTTTTTAATTAAAAAAAAAAAATCTCTGCTGCTGTGCACTACACTTCCAGTGATGCTCAGCCAGCATTATGGTGGACACCTGGCTGGAGGAGAATTATGGGAATTTTAGTTCACAGCTAGCATCTGCAGCTTCACTGTTGCTGCACTTCCCATGACACTCAGCCAGCATCATGGAAGTAGTATGTCTGGCTGAGCCTCATGGGAATTCAATCCAATGTGTTGGTTATTTTTAATATGCATGACTGCTGACAAAAACAAAGCATGTTTTAAGTGGCGATGCAAGTGCGACATTGTAAATATATATATATATATATATATATATAATATATATATATATATATACACTGGCCTTACACACACACCTACCCATAAACACACATACACTCACTGGCCACTTTATTAGGTACACTTGTTCAATTGCTTGTTAACACAAATAGCTAATCAGCCAATCACATGGCAGCAACTCAATGCATTTAGGCATGTAGACGTGGTCAAGACAATTTGCTGAAGTTCAAACCAAGCATCAGAACGGGAAAGAAAGGGGATATAAATTACTTTGAATGTGGTATGGTTGTTGGTGCCAGACGGGCTGGTATGAGTATTTCAGAAACTGCTGATCTACTGGAATTTTCACACACAACCATCTCTAGGCTTTACAGAGAATGGTCCAAAAAAGAGAAAATGGCCCGTGAGGGGCAGTTGTTTGGACGAAAATGCCTTGTTGATGTCAGAGGAGAATGGGCAGACTGGTTCGAGATGACAGAAAGGCAACAGTAACTCAAATAACCACTCGTTACAACCAAGGTATGCGGAATACTATCTCTGAATGAACCTTGAAGCAAAATATCCAGTGAGCGGCAGTTGTGTGGATTAAAAAGCCTTCTTGATGTCAGAGTCCAGGAAAGAATGGGCAGACTGGTTTGAGATAACAGTAAGGCAACAGTAACTCAAATAACCACTTGCTACAACTAAGGTATGCAGAATACCATTTCTGAACACACAACACATCAAAATAAAAACAATAAATGCATTTTTCTCAATCATAGTTTTTATTAAATATAGAAAAATAGTTTACTTTTTTCCTATAAAGTAGTCTTATATTCTGTCTTTTCCCCCCCCTAAATTAATATTCAAATTTTGGAGGGTTGTCTTATAATCGAACAAATGTGGTAATCAGAAGGAGTAAGAGTTTTACAAAAGGTTCCCTTTAAGCTGTTAAAAGACAAGACAGCAAGTTTCTGCTAGAGTGCGCTGACCAGATGCCAATGAAAGTAGACTCAAATATGTGAATATTCCACAAAAACCTGGATTTGCCTCATACCCCCTATATGCCACTCTGCCCCCCCCCCCCCGATACCAATGCATCCCCAGACTTTTCCCCTGTGCTCAAGACTCCCTGGTGTCTAGCGGGGCAGCCAGTGAACGTCTGCGCAATGCGTATAGACAACCTCCGCTTCTGCACGGCACTTCCACTTGGGCTTCTATGATGGAGCACAGGAAGGTCATGTCATGCCGTCGATCCATCATAGAAGCCCCAGCGGATGTTCCAGGTAGCAGCGGAGGTTGTCAGCACACATCGCGCAGAGGGTCACCAGCTGCCAGAGAGGAGGGTCACCAGCTGCCGCTGCAGGGGATCTTCCACTCTGGTAATCGGTGAACATATGAGCGCAGACAACCTCCGCTTCTGCCCAGAACTTCCGCAGGTGCTTCTATGGCTGAGCACCGGAATGTCATGTCACACCGGTGCTCCGTCACAGAAGCCCCAGAAGAAGTGCCGGCAGCATCCACGCACTGCCACAGAAGAGGATCCAGGTCCCCTGCAGCACTTGTCGTAGGATGTTAGTCGAATAGCAGAAAGATCAGGAAAATAAATGCTTGAATATATGACAAGGGGCATTTTTCAGAGCATTTGTTATGAATGGTGAATCATATTGTTGACAGCAACAGTAGGGTATCTATAGAGGAGGGGCAAGCGGAGAGGCCGCCTCCCCTGGTCCGTTCTTCAGGGCCGTAGCGAGGCAACTAAAATTTGTTTAAAAACATAATTTTCACTAGTAAAGACTTGTTATATTTCAGTTTAAGCTGGTTCTTACCTGAATAACTCCTCCACCTTCACCTTTACAGCCAGCAAGAAACTGCTCTGGCAAACCAACCATCTTCCCCAGCCAGTCCAGCATTACAGTCTCTAACTCTGTGCATGCAGGACTTGAAGCCTTAAATGAAGCAGATATAGAAAAAACAACTTTTACTGATTTAAAATGGTATGACAAAGCAAAAAAAAGAAAAACCTTTAGCAGAAAATTATCCAAATTGACAAAAGAGATGAGCGGAGGGCCCATTGTTGCTTACTGTCTTGTATAGGGTATTGTGTTTGCAGAAGATACACAATTAGGTAAGGTAATGCAATCTGAACTAGGTGTTACTTTCCTTGCAAATTGGACCACAGGGTGACAAAGTGGAAGTTGAGTTTTAATGTTGGCAAACACAGAGCCCTCTTGTCTACATCTTTCCTGTTACAGTGATATTGAGAAAGGTCCTAATGATAAATTGGCTTTTTGCCGATTACACAAAGGTCTGCAACAAGGTTACTATTCTTGATGGAACAAGCCAAATGGCAATATATTTAAGTAAATTAGATAAATGGTCAAGACTGTGGCAGCTGCAGTTTAATGTTGATAAATGTATGGAATGATGGACCATAAAAAAACCCAAGGAAGAATATAGCACTGTACTGTAAGTGACAACAGAAGAAAGGGACTTGGGAGTAATTATTTCTGAGGACTTGGAGGTAAGCAAGCAATGCAACAATGCCTCAACAAAGCAAGCCTGGTGTTCAGTTTTATAGCAAGAGGGATTAGTAGCAGAAAGAGAGTGGTGGATCTGCTACTTTACAGATGTCTGGTTAGAGTAAGATATCCCTGTGACAGAATGACCTGTCATACAAGGCCCCAAGGTAGTCAGAGATGGCTCCAGCCTGGGTGCCAAACAGGCAGGAACTCCATTCTGTAAACTAATCCCATAACATGATTGCTGCCAGGGGGATATTCAGTAGCTAAAGGGGATTAAAGGTTGGGTTGTCTACATGTACCTGTTTATCAATGTTGATTTATGTTAATGAAGTTCTGTGGCTATATTCAAGGCTCAATTCAAGGTAGTTGTGTCTACTTATTGGGTACACATAGGCATGGATATAAGATCACCAAATGTCAGTTCAACATTGAAAAATGCGCATCCTCCCAAATGTGGCCCCTTGGCCACCAAACAGCCAGGCAAACCTATGTATAGGTTATATCACTGTACTCGGGAGATGTTACTGAACACATATTGGGTATTTGGAAGTGACAGATACAAGGATCTATAAATATATTTATGTAAAGTACTCTGTATGTAAGAAAAAATACTACCCAAAAATTGCTAAAGGTTAGTGCCTGGAAAGGATTAAAATACCAGCTATTTAATATCTTGGGGTGTCTAGTTTTCAAAAATAAAAAGTTGAATTGGCCAGGTTTAAAGAAGTGCCAAGTTCAAAAACTGAATTGCACAAGCGCTAAATAAGGCCTCTTATCCCCAACAAACCTAGGCATGGTATCATGGAGATGCTGCTAAACACATATTGGGGTGTTTAAAAGTGTTATATCCCAGGAGATGTAAATTTATACTTGAAAATAATATTACCACAAAGTTTTACAAAAGCTGATTTAGTGCAATTAGTGCATGGAAATAGTTAAAATACATGCATTTGAAATGCCCTGGGATGTCTAGTTTTTAAAACAATGTTTTGATGGCTGTAAATTAAACTGACCAGCTTCGAAAGATGTCACAAATAGCACATGGGGGCAGAATAACCAGTTTTGAATAAATGGTTTCGAAATAGCAATATGCTACTTGTACTTATTGCCCTATAACTTGCACTAAAACATGAAAACATTGGGTATTTCCAAACGTGTGACAAATAGTAAAAACAATTCATCAGCTTTTGTAGATGACTAAAAGATTTTTTAAATAAAATAAGATTTTTTCCCAAATTGATTATAAGACGACCCCCAAAAATCTGAATATTAATTAAGGAAAAAAAGAAAAAGCCTGAATATAAGACGCCCCTATAGGAAAAAAGTTTTACCAGTAAATGTTAATTCATGTATACTATGTGAACAATTGTTTGTTAATAAAAGTTATGATTGAGGAAAAATATTTTGTTTTTATTTCCTTTTTTTACAACCTGCCCCCCCAGTTATGCACATCTGCCCCCAGGCTTGCCAATCTGCCCCAGAAATGCCTTATACCCCATATATGCCACTGTGCCCCATGATATGCCTTTTAACCTTCTAAATGCCACTGTGCCCCATGATATGCCTTTTGACCCCATATGTGCCACTCTGCCACAGCGGAAGTTGTCTACCCGAATCGGGTAGAGCTCTACACGCTGCCCAAACTAAGCACCTGGGACTCAGATGCACCAGTAAGTTGGGGGGGCAGGAGGATCCAGGTCCCCTGCATCGCTGCAGGGGATCTGGATCTTAGTCTCATAGTCACACCTATTTGAGGTCTGATTATAAGACGACCCCGATTATAAGACGAGGGGTATTTTTCAGAGTATTTTCTCTGGAAAAAACCTTGTCTAATCGAGCAAATACAGTAGATATGATCAAAATAATGTTATCACAGAAAGCCCTTCTTGTCCTGAAAAAAGCATTATATATAACTATATATAATCATGTGGGTATAGCAAATGAGAAAGAAGAAATGTACAGCTAAACACGAGCACCACAGAAATATTAAAGAGTCCTAAAGAGTACAAAAATTAAAATCAGCCATTGCTACAAAGGGGCTAATTACCTAAAGGGATTTTAATAATGTACAAACTCCTAAAAATCTGAGGGGATCTACATTTTATTTATAATACATTGTGAAAGCAGCAAGGAAAGAACTGTATAAGACTAAAATTTGTTTAACCCCTTAAGGACAATGGGCGGTTCCTAAACCCATTGAAATCAATGCATTTTGAGCCCGTACATGTACGGGCTTTGTCATTAAGGGGTTAAAAAAAAGTTACACCCAGTATTTCTTGTCAAATATTTAAAAACAATATATTTTAGCAGATGTCTAGTCAGTATGACTTACCCAAGAAAAGCCAATGCACCCAATTGCACCACACAACATGTCAGCAAGCATTGCTGGGTATGAATTGCCAGTGGGAAAGTAGGCAAAAAAATAGGGGCTGTGCCAGTGTGTTACCTGCAAAGGAAAAGAACCGTTAGCCAAAAGATGAAGTGCTCTAACTTACCAGACCATCCTGCCCACAAGGCTGATCTTGGGTCTTATGAAATAAATTCACATTTACTTACACCAGGCATGATCACTCTCTCTACATCATTTATAATATCTTCATAAGCTTCTCCTTCTTCGGGTGCCGCATCTGGGATGAGGGGCCTCAAGTATCCAGGTTCTACATCAGGAAAAACTTGTCTTGTTTCAATCTGTTCAAGGTAATCCGCAATATAGTCCACCATATCTTTGCCTCTCTTTCTGAATTCAGCTGCATTCATTTTAGCCAGATTTTTACGAATAAAATATCAAGTCTGCCTAAAATAAATTGATAGAAATCAAGTTAACAGTGTATAATCATACATGCACATTTAAATAATTATGGGCTCCTACGTAAAAAGAAACACACCAATCATGGTAAAAAGGAAAAAACTAGCATGTCCCTTGTCAAGTATAAATATAAATCATAGTATAAACAAAATTATATTATTTAGCACAAAAGATCTGTGGTTTTAATAATCTATTAAATCAATAAGCTCAAAAACACAAGAAAAGAAAACACACACCACTAGTGTAAATAAATGTTATACTTTCCCTAATTAGGCAGCAGCACCCAAATAAGCGTTTCTCCAACACTTAATAATCTACATAATTCTTCCAAATGAGGCGCACATCCACATAAGGGAAAAAAGATTTTTTAAAAATATAGTGTGACTCTGTATGCAAATAAGGCTTCTGCAATACTGCAAGTAAGTAGTGCATTCACATTTCCAAGGACATAAATGCGCTCATCATAAAATATTCTTTAATTCTTTGTGGCTAAAAAATATAAAAACACAGCAACAATGGCACAGTATCACTTGGTCATGTGGATAAGGTAAAATATTGCAGAGGTTCCAACTCTGGATTTGTTGAGTTACAAGGAAGGTGGTCTATGTTAGATCTTTGGGCAAGCTGCAAAAGAAAATCCTGATTCATCTCCTGAGGAAGCCGGTTGTCCGGTGAAATGCGTTGAGAGAGAGGGATATATTGGGAAAGTTCCTGCTGCTGGACGGTGGACTTTCCTGTGCCTGGTTTAAAATCTGATTACCTTGTTCATGCTTTTGTACACTTCGTCTGTTGTAAGTGCAATATTTTACCTTATTTGCATACAGAGTCACACTATATTTTTTTTAAATCTTTTTTCCCTTATGTGGATGTGCGCCTCATTTCGAAGAATTGTGTAAATCAATAAGCTCCAAAGATCAGAACAGAGTATCGTGCTGATTGCTACGTATTTATAGCACTTGAACGGACCTCTTGGGCTTTGGTTGTACCTATTTATTGATCAACATTCTAAATATGCCCCTTAAGCAGAACCATATACCCACATCAGCCACATTTTTACAAAAGCAGTGATCACCACACTATGCTTCTAACAGTTAGTAGACCTCTTACATTAATATATTGGCAGCATCAGTGACAAAGCATCTTACATCCTTTATCACTCATACAATCATTTACACATGATTAATGTTTTAAGGCTTCTATATGGTGTAGGCATCTACATAACTACTTAGAAATAAATGTGTTTGAATTCCATGCGAGAAGTATAAAAAATGATCAATTCAAGTTTTTTTAAGTGAGTGCTACTAGGATGCTTCTACAGGATTACAACAGAAACTATACTTGTAGAGGATTGAGTGGGAGTGACCAGTCTCCATAGGTACTTAAGATATGTTCCTTCCTTTTGTCTTCCTCTGACCATGTGTCCCAGTTTGTCACCATGGGCCCCAGTTTTGCCCCATGTACCCCCAAAGTATATCCTGTCTCTCATGTGCCCCTGTGTCCTCCGTGTGGCCACAGTGTGTGTGTGTGTCCTCTTCCTTCCTCATGTGCCCAGTTCTGTGTCTTCTTCTGACCATGTGCTCCCAGCCTGTGTTGCTCTCTCCGTGCCTTCCAAGCCTGTGTCATCTCCCCTATTCATATGATCCTTTTGCAACATCTAACTAAAAGTTTATATAAATTCAGTCATTATGTTGCTTCTAAAGTTTGAAAGCAACTTATACAAATATCAATCCCTAAGGATAATTATCTTCCATTTACTTTTTGTATGAATGAAGTATTGTAAGGACCAGAACCTTATACAAAAATGTTTCATATATACTTATATTGAAATATTGTTACAAAATCCTACCTTTATTGCAAGAGTTTAAAGCTTTTTAACTCAGTATATGTTGGTGTTCCTCCAGCAATTGGTTAAATATAAATGCAACATGTAATCTATTGCAAAAGTGAACTTTGCTTCCTAAAGTGGAATGTGCTCAGTCACTTCTAGGCATTTTGGTTTATTATTTGCCTTGCCCAATTACTGCAACATATGTTATAAACTATTGAAGTATGTATAAAACGCACAGTTTACCATTAACTTGGCTCCCCTCTTTTTTGTCAGAGGCACACTAGACCTATTTCTGTTTTTTGCTTATTTAATGAGGCACTATGAACTTTCCTGATTTTGGCCTGCCATCATTTCTCTAAATGTACACTAGGCTTCTTTTGTCTCTCCCACTTCTGTGTCAGCCCCATTTCTACTCCCTTCCCTTGACTTATAGTATGGTAGTAGGTATCGGTCTCCAAATCAATGGCCAATGCCCAGTGTCACGGAGCTGAATAGTCCGACCGACCACCTCCGCTGACTTGTGCTCACTTAGCCTAGAACACACTCTTTCCCCGGTTTCCCAGTCACTAGCCGAGACTCAGTGTAGGGTATAACCGAAATGAAGACTGGATATAGCCAAAGCACACATTAACATAAATCAAGAAATTGGGATAGAAACCACCCCCTTAATCTGCCTCCCAGAGACAACAGGGTGAGTAAAAGGTATTAACAATACAATGGGGTCCCAACCTCCACTATCTATTACTGGCTGAAATCTGTTCTAAGGTTTGGCTGGGGTAAATGTCTGTAGTGGAGATCTGGGGGGGGCTGACTTATACAACATATTAGTGCACCATCGGGTAGGGGAGAAGAGTCTGACATTAAACTGAAACAATGGCTGTCACTCCCTGGTCTTTACAAAGCCGGGGCCCATAGTCGGTAGGGAGGAGGCAGGCTCTCGGGCCTCTCCAATGGCCCCAGTGATGGAGGGTTCATCACACCCAGTGCTGCAGCCCTTGTGATAAAGATAAGCACAAATTAATGCTGGATTAACACTAGCAACTATGGCATCCGCAGCCAGCAGTGCAGACTGAAGGAACAAACAAAAGAAAGAAAATGCTAAATAGTACCAAAATAAATACTATTAAGTAGAGGGGGTGAGAGATATAATGCTGGCCAAGCCGTGCCAAATCACATCCTGACTCTAGAACTTTTTTTTTAAATGCAGATACTTGCATCTATACTTGGTCAATGGAGAATTGGTAGCTTCTATTAAGAGTTTAAACATGAACAAAGAGCCCAGTGGGTCTGAATATTTGTAAAATATGTACGAAATGCCCAGTGGTTCTGGATAGATTCCTAGACCCTGAACCACCCCCTTGGGTAGGTAGGAAAGGGCCCTACCTCGCGGGAAGGAAAAGGAAGAGGGATAGGAAAGAGAGAATATAGAAACTGAGGGGAGCACAGAGAGCGAACTGAGAATGGGTGTGGGCAGGAAATGCGCAGATGTAATGCCCTGAAGGAGGGGATGGTGAAAGGGGAGTATAAATACCTCTTAAGACCTTGTAAACAGCCTTTACATTTGTGTTAGCGGTAAAACATGCGCAAAAGGCCCAGTGGATCTGAATAGATGTAAAACACGCACAAAGCTCCCAGTAGGTCTGAATATATGTAAAACATGTACAAAGCGCCCAGTGGGTCTGGATACGTGCCTAGACCCCAAAACTCCCCCTTAGGTAGGAAAGGGCCTAAAGAAAAAAACAATGGTGAGTGTAGGAGCAGAGTAGGGTTTGTAGATGTGTTAAACATGCGCAATACGCTCAGTGGATCTAAATTGATGTCAAACATGCGCAATATGCTCAGTGGATCTGAATAGAAGCAAAACATGTGCGATATGCCCAGTGGGTCTGAATAGGTGCCTGAATCCAGGTAGCTGGGAAAGGGGCCAAAGAGAACCAATGCTTAGTGTAGGAGCAGGGTAGGGTCTGTAGGTAAGGCTGGCCAAAGAGGTTAATAGAGGGCAAATTATATCAGTATAACGAGAAACCGCCCAAGCGTCCTTGAACTCCCACCCCCCCTTCTCATACTAGAAGCAATTGAAAGAGCAGATCAGATGAAACTCCCCTTCCCCGGCACATGAAGCGAACGAGTAGCTTGACCGAAAGATACGCCCCCGCACGTAAAGCAAACGAGTAGCTTAACTGGATCAAATGAAATGCCCCCTCCCTGGGACGTGAAGCAAATAAGTAGCTGGACCAAATGAAAAGCCCTCTCCCCCCTCCCTCGGACATGAAGCAAACGAGTAGCTGGACGAAACACCCTCTTCCCCTCCCCGCACATGAAGCAAATGTAACTACGAGGTACTTACCTGCAGTCAAGAAGTCCCTCGATGCCGCATGGTCTCTGGTTCTGGCTGGCGCGTCCGGAATCCTGGAGGAAAAGCGATTCCCACACGATTGGCCACACGAGGGGTGCCTGCCATAGCCAGAGACCATGCAGTCGGCGTCATGGAGTCCAGACGGCAGCTGCTGGCATTGAGGGACTTTGGAGGGATGGTGATCCAGGTGGTCAAGACCACCAAGATCAGGTGCTGGCTTCACATGCTTCTCATCTTCAGTCGTTGGAACATAAGATGGACACTATTACGGAGTTGCTTATCACTTTATCCACCTCTGGTTTCCTTGTTTTCAGAGACTGACAGACTTCGGAGGGACAGTGGTCCAGGCGGACGGCAGGTAAGTACCTCGTAGTTACAGCAAACAAGTAGCTGGACCAATGAACCTACCCATCCCCCCCACACGTGAAGCAAACAAGTAACTTGGCTCAAACGAAATCCCCCATAAGTATCCTACATCCTACATCCCCCGCACATAACTCAAATGAAAAGTTCTGTGAAGCAGCTTTGCTGTCATGCAGCTCCATGGGACAACCCTCCTCCTCCGTCCCAGCACATGAAAGCTAACCGAAACAGTTGCACGGCTAAGAGTGAGCCTGTACTCCCATCCTATACAATAGCTGCTGCTTGCTGAGTATAGGAAAAGGAAAGAGCTTACTTGAACCAAGGACAGTTGGGGAGCAGTGTCTGGATTAGCAGCAACATAACTTCCCTGAGACGAAACGAGATTCCCTTGGGAGAGTCTGAACGCCCTGCCAGATCAAAATAGAGATGCCCAGTGGAATCTACACCCACAAACGTTGTTACTTCTGGTCTCCAGTGAATGGAGACGTAACGCCCTGAAGGAGGGGATGCTGAAAGGGGGGTATAACTACCTCTTAAAACCCCACCCACATATACAGGCTGTAAACAGCCTTTACATATACCATATTTGCTCGATTATAAGACAAGGTTTTTTTCAGAGCAAATGCTCTGAAAAATACCCCTCGTCTTGTAATCGGGGTCGTCTTCTAATCAGACCTCAAATGAGGTTTGACTATTAGACTAAGATCCAGATCCCCCACATCGCTGCAGGGGACCTGGACCCTCCTGTATGATAACCTCAGCTGCTGCCTGCGTCTATCACAGAGCGCCGGCGAAAGTGCCAGCAGCAGCCGAGGTTGCATACGCACATACCTTCCTACTCCTGGGATAGCCCGCCCACTGCGGGGAAGCAGAGCCGTTTGGGGAGATTGCTCCAGAAGCAGCACCCGGCAGCACTGTGCCGTCCCAGAGCGGATCCGGTAGACCTCTTCAATTTTCTGGAGGAGGCGGGGCCTAGCGGGGTCACACAGCGTCATGTTGTAATCCCGTGGGAGCTGCAGCAAGCGCCTGCTGAGGCATCGTGGTGAGTGCAGTGCTTGAGTGGGTATATTAGTGTCTGGGTATCTAAGTGTCAGAGTGGGTAGGTAAGTGTCTCAGTGGGTAGGTAAGTGTCTCAGTGGGAAGGTAAGTGTCTCGGTTGGTAGGTAAGTGTCTCAGTGGGTATATTAGTGTCTGGGTATGCCAGGTATGTCCCTACCTTTTATTTACCAACCTGTCCCACGTTATGCACATCTTGCCCCAGACATGCCTTATACCCTCCTATATGCCACTCGGTCTCGTTATATGCCTTTTAACCCCCTATATGCCAGAGTGGGGTGCTCTGGTGTAGTGGACATGGATTGCATTGTCCATTAATAGTGATTCACGTCACAGATGCAATATCTGTATCTCCCTTTGGATAAAGCAGTCCTCTAACTGTGGCATGTTTAAGAAGTGCATTACCTCTACCACGAGGTAGCACTAGAGAGTGAGTGTTGATGTGTACATCTGTTTATCTAAGACCATGGACAATGGCTGCCTACATGAAAAGCCATGTGGGCTACACCTGGAACCATGGGCATAGGAACCGGGGGAGACGTGGGGGATAGATTCCCCCCCCCAGTAACTCATGCGGGGGGCCATTAATGAAGAATTCCTCCCCAGGGCTGTAGGAACCCCCCAATAGAAACGCCGCAGGAGGAGAGAGAGAGGGGTGCCAAGCGGTCGTTTTCAGCAAACGCTCGGCATCCTTCTGTCTCCTCTGCTCCCTGCCGCCGCCATCCGCCTGCAGTTGTGGGAGCGTGAGGCATCTGTCTCAGCGCCGGCGCTTCACGCTAAGCACCGGCATATGACATCATATGCTGGTGCTCAGCAATGAAGCCGCGCGCTCCCACCACAGGACTGCACGGTAGAGGGTAGCTAGGGAGAAGGGGGGTAGGAAGAGGGTAGCTAGTGAGAGGGGCAAAGAGAGGGTAAGGTTAGTGAGAAGGGGGGGGGAGAGGAGAGGGTAGCTAGTGAGAAGGGGGGTAGGGAAGGGGTAGATAGTGTGAGAAGGGGGTTTAGGAGGGGTAGATAGTGTGAGAAGGGGGTAGATAGTGTGAGAAGGGGGTGAAGTGGGGATAAAAGTAACAAAAGGGGGGTGGTAAGTATATTGAAATAAAGAGTTTGAATGAATGAATTAATATGTGGATGAATTGTGTGAATGAGTGAAATAATGAATTAATGTGTGGATGAATTGTGTGAATGAGTGAAATAATGAATTAATGTGTGGATGAATTGCTTTAATTATTTGTGAGCTGGGCTGTTTGGGGACAAAGTTAGCTCATGCTGGACTGTTTGGGGACAAAAGGCTCACACTGGACTGTTATTTGTTTGTGTAATCTGAGCACTGGTCAGGTTATATGTGGGGAATGTGGATCCCAGGGCCGGCCTTTGGGGTGTGCAACCTGTGATCTATGTCTGTAATTTAGGGGGTTTCTATCTTTAATGCTGACTTTTTATGTGAATTCCAGTTGATTTATACCTGCAAAGCTGGGTTTATGTGTTGTTCTCAATCAAAACCACACAAGTGTCTGCGCACCCAATTAATAAGTGAGTAAATTCTATGTGCAACACAAAAATAATATATACAAAGATACCCTTCCAGCGAGCGTTCCCACACACAGTATCCAAAAGGTTCGTATATAAAAAGAAAAGAAAGAAAAAATTATGGTGTAGTATATCAAAGTAGGTCTTTAAAAAACGCTATTAAGCAGATCGGACCCTTACAATTCAAAGGGCATAAACATGCCCATACATAGAGTTTAGTGGTCTCCTTAGGAGTTTCTTTATCCCACACTGGTATTTGTAGATAAAGAAGGTAGGCAGCGGAGGGGAGTAGGTAAAAACGATAATTTTAATGTATAAAAGAAAGGCAAACTTGTTGTCCTCCGTCTCGGATGTTACAGAGTCCAGGCTTCAAACTTCGTAGCAGCGCTACCACAAAGAGACGCCGTCTTAGTCCTCTGATCCACTTCCTTGATGCTACTCCTCCTCCCAATGTCGTCAACACGCACTACGCGTTTCGCTTATCGCTTCATCTGGTGCATGCTCTTGACGCTCTGCCTACTGGTTTATAAAGCAGCCAGTCTGTCCTAATTGGTGTAAGGCTGCTGAGGAAATCAACCAGCTGATGCCAGTAATTTGTTTCAGGTGAGTATCCACTATGATTCGTTTGATTTAACCCCTATGTATATGTCCTATATACATATACAAATACTCTTTAAAAATATATATAAAATGACATACAATAAATGAATATAAAACCCCCACATAGGTTATTCCATATAGTTATATAAACAGGGTTCTCATGAATCATAAAATAAATATAAATATAAAATGGATGCAAATATACTTATGTTTATAAAATATAAGATATTTAAAAATACATATAGAGATCCGACTATCGATATTCAAAAATTCCACCTCTCAGCTCCACAATGTTCTGAATAAATATAAATAAATAGATAAGAATACATATTACAAAAAATTACACAATTCAAAATCACTGTTTAACCCATTAGGAGTCAAGGTCTTAAGTCTAAAAATCCATTCCATCTCCTGTTGTCCCAACTTCTTAATAAAATCCTCCCCTCTCCAAAATTTGCCAACCTGTATTATGCCAATAAATTCAAGATCTTTTGGATCTTTGTTATGGTGGGTTAAAAAGTGAATAGGAACATTATGTTTATCGTATCCATTTCTGATGTTTCTCTGATGTTCTTCTACTCTAGTGTGTAGGGCTCTCGTCGTGCGCCCCACATATTGTAGCCCACAGGGACAACTCAGTAAATATATCACGTTTTTAGAGTGACAAGTAATTTGTTTTTTAATATTTTATTTATAATTTGTGTTATTTGATTTAAACTCACTTATCTTATTGTTGCCCTTCTTTGCAGTTCTGCAGGCCAAACAAAGTCCACATTTGAAAAAACCATTAGTGCTAGTTAAAAAATTATCTTTATTAACTATTTGTTTTTTCTCCTTAAATTAACTTTTCACCAATTTATCCTTTATTTTAGGTGCTCCCCTGAATACTATATTAGGATGTTCCTCTAATATACCTCTTAAATCATGATCTTTTTGTAGCAGGTTCCAATGTCGTTTGATGAATTTCTTTAATTTCCCTCCTGCTCCGTTATAATCCAAAATAAGAGGCACCTTATTTGACATTTGTTGGCTCTTCCTTTTATGTGTGGGGTATAAGATATCTTTTTGTTCTCTTATGGCCACCTCATTCATTACATGATTCAGATGTTGTGGATCATATTTCTTCTCAATAAAAGAATCCCTAACTATTGTGGCTTGTGTAATGTACTGTTCTTGATCCGTACAGTTCCTTCTTATTCTTGTAAATTGACTTTTAGGAA
>VKOC01019722.1:0-15001 GCA_009364415.1 Spea multiplicata | reverse complement strand
GATATCTGAATTGAATTAGAGAGTAAATAATGATGAAGCATAATCTATACATTGTATTAACAGATATGCAAGCAAATGCATGAATTAGGAAAAGGTTTCCTCGTGTCTATGACATTACCTGTATTTTGATATGCAAATGAACCACTTTTCAAGCGTACCCCTTTATGTAACCCTGTGTGTTCCTGTGTGTATTGGCCTCTATGTGTCCCTGTGAGTGTCTTTGTGTGTCTCCCTGTATATATGTGTGACTCTGTGTACCTATGTTTTTATTTTGTTTGTCCGTGGGCCCCTATGTTTCTGTGCCCCCATGTGTTTTTATATTTATATTGTGTCCTCCTGTGTCCCTATGCTTGTATGTCCTCCCATGTCCTTATTTTTATCTATGTACCAGCCTGCGTCCCTATATTTATAGTGTACCACTGTATTTCACTATGTGCATGCACCCCCTATATGTCACTATGTTTTGTGTTCTGTACATTTAAGGAATGGTTAATGCACCACATACCTTTTAGAAATCATCTTCAATGTGTCTGGAAAAACGTAATAAATATCCCCAAAATCTGCAGAGTCTGAAAAGGAAAAGAAAAGAAAATTTTAAAAACACAACACAACAAGAAGGTCTAAATAACAGCAAATTTCCAGCAATGACATCAATAACAGAATTTGCCAACCAATCCAATCAGTTTAAAATAAAAAAATCTAACCTACATTACACTGTCTTTTTAATGGAAAGATAAACATAATGAAATGGCAAAATTAATAAAAAAAACCTTAAGTAATAACACCTCCTCCACTCCCCAAAACCACTAATCCCACAACAGACCATGTCAAGGCAGCACATCCACATGTAACCCCATGAACCCCAAATATTATCACTACTTCCAACATTAATCCCATGTGCCCCAAAAAAGATCAAAACAAGTAAATCCCCATCTCACCCCAGAACCCCCATCCAAAAACTCACATGATCATAAGCATCATGCCATCTTAAACAAGCATTAGCAATGAAACTAATTGAAGCACAGTGAAACCATTTCACAGATACTAACATAAATGCATATAATACACAATTCAAAATGCAGAAAATGATTAAATTAAACAAAGGGGCTCAAATGTACAAAACCAATGGGAAGAAAAACTTACCCAGTTCAATGGAGAGGCCTACACTGCTTACCAGCAAGCTCAGACTGAGCTCTAGGAGGCGGAGGCAACCTGCCAGGGTCATGATCATGTTACTGATGACCAGTTTCAGTATATATATATACAAATTTCACTCCATCTGTTTCACTATATGATATAAACAAATTTCACTCCATCTGTTTCACTATATGATATAAGTGTTTTTTTATATATAAACAAATTTCACTCCATCTGTTTCACTATATGATATAAGTGTTTTTTCAGTCTATATATATACAAATTTCACTCCATCTGTTTCACTATATGGTATATGAAAAATTTCAGTATATGATATATGCGTTTCACTATATGATATATGCGTTTCACTATATGATATATGCGTTTCACTATATGATATATGCATTTCAGTATATGATATATGCGTTTCAGTATGATATATGCGTTTCACTATATGATATATGCGTTTCACTATATGATATACAAGGGAAAAAAACCTGAAATAATGTCCCTAACTGAACCTCATATTTCACTGTTATTCTTCTATATTTATTAAGAGGTAACAGTGTTTACAATTTAAAAATTGCATAGTAAACAAATATACAACAATAATACATTTACCCTACCCCAGGACCTTCTACCTTCTGCGTTCTACCTTCTCAGTTAAGTAAAAATAGAAAACAAAACCGAAAAATATTTCAATAAAAGCAGAAAGACAAACACAAGAATCGGAACAAAGTTGAACAGCCAGACATACTATGAATCACTGGCGTAAGTACAGGGGTCACAGCTGCGACAGGGGGCCTCTAGGGGATCTGGTGCAATCCCTGCGAACCCTTTTTCATTTCTCCTCAAACCAGTTCAAAATTGTTTAGAAAGGGTACTTCTGACCTGGACAGAACGATGCGGGTTGGAAAAGCCCTTTCTAAACTATTTTGAACCGGCATGGGGAGACAGGAACATATCAGGGTCACGTTACGTCACGTGATACCACATTGAAACCGAGGCTGCTCGAACACTGTGCGAGAGAAGCCAGAGAGAAATATGTAATGATGGAGTGTGTGTTAGGTAGTATCAGTAAGCGTGTGTAATTTGTGTGAGTGCGTTTATGTTGGAAGGGGGGCAAGGGGGCAAACAAGGCACAGACCGGTTGTGTGGGGGCACCAGGGCCCATGGCTTCTAGTTATGCCCCTGCTATGAAGATGTACAAATCCTTGCTCATTAACTAGAAAAAATGACACACAGCAAATGTACTTTTATTTAATTTCACACAACTGCCCAGAGATGAAATGCATAATGTGTGTGAAATGTAAACTTGTAAGATTACATAGGGTCATGGAATTTTGTTGGATAATGGCTTTTGTTTATGATCCTGCATACGGTCCTTTTGTGCTCTGTGGTACATATTGATTTGATTTACTTGTGAGTTTATTTCTGTGACAGCTTTCTATAGTTTCAAGATTTCACTAAAATGTTTTATTAAAATAAGAAACAGGCAGAACAGCTTTTATGGCCAACAACTCATTTGATCCTCACCCTGAATTATGATGGTTATCATATTTGAAATACTCAAGAGTCCAAAAAGGCTGTAACACCCATGTAATGTAAGCCTATTCTGTGAAACACAGTATGACCAAAAGTATGTTGACACTCCTCATAATTATTGAACTTTGTTGGTTCATCCACACCCATGTGTGTAAAAATCCTGCACATATGCATCTTCATAGGCAAACAGTGAATTTAAACGTGATATTTTCATAGGGTGCCACCTTTGTCACCAGTCAGTTCATGACATGTTTGTCCTCCTAGATATGCCTTGGTCCAATGTATGTGCTATTATTAATAAGAAGCATTAGAAGTAACAACAACTAAGCCACAAAGTGGTAGACCACGTATACTCACAAAGCATGGCGGCTGAGTGCTGTGGTGCATAGTACATAAAAATTGTCTATTCTCTGTAGCATATATCACTTCAGAATTCCAAAAAGCATCTGAAAGCAGCATCAGCACAACCTCTGTGCTTCAGGAGTTTTTTTTGAAATGGCTTTCCATGGCCAAGCAGCAGGTTACAAGCCAATGTGCAATCTTAAAATTCCAGTAAAACAGGGAAGCCGGTAGCTTAAAAACAAAAAAGCATATATAAAAAGAACAATGTAGTGTAGTATATAAAAAAAACCATTTACCCATCGCAGCGTGGGTGTGCGGTGGGGCGCCGGTTGTAAGTTGTCAGCTTTGCCGTCCTGTTCTGCGCGTCAACGCGGGGAGCCGGAGTCGGTAGAGATGGGACTATGGGTGCATTGGCAGGAGGGGCGGTGCTTCTACATGTTGTTCCAGCGCCGCCTTCTCCTGCACACTGTGTGCTCGAAGGGAAGGGGGCGGGACAGCACTGGGTTCGGTTGAAGAGTGGCGCTTACAGCGGCATCTCCTTCAACAGAATATAGTAAGGGAGGTGGATCTTCAGGTGTGACATTATACCCATGCCCCAGATTCCTATAAAACCTCTAAGTGCGCTTCTGGCGGTGCTCAAATATTCTGAGATGCTCTGTATGTGTCACGATCCGGGACGTTCTCGTCCCGAACCGCAGCGGAGCCATTCTCCCGAGTACACGCAGATAGCGGGTACTCACCACCTACCTTTCCCGGTGCCCAATCTTCGCCATGCCGCCCATCCAGAATATGGAGGAGGCACGCGTACACACGCCACGCCCCTTCCTTCTCTCTATGCCTCAGTGGAGACCACGCTACACGCACAGCTCCACGTCATCAGCTGGGGGCGACGCTACACACACAGCTCCACGTCATCAGCTGGGGGCGGGGCTTGGAGAAGCGGCACTGAATTCCGTCAGTGCTCGGTTGTTGTTCCCTGCGGCATATTGCGTTTATTTCTGTTTCGGTTTGTTCTTGGCTTCTCTGATATCTCCACTCCTCACCCGGCTTGTCTGATTACCCTCTGGTTGCTGACTCGGCTTGTTCCTGTTTATTCTGATTTCTCCACTCCTGACCCGGCTTGTCTGAGGATCCTCCTGTTGCTGAACCATTGCTTGCTCCTGACTACGTTACCTTCTCCATTCCTGACCCGGCTTGCTCTACTATTCTTTGGACTCTGTCCGAACCGTGCCTGCTGCTACCTTTCCTGCATACTGGATTCCTTACCTGCATTTACCTTCAGAAACGTTACATAACAATCCGCAGGTTTGGCTGAGGCTGTGGCCGCACTTACCTAGCAAATGGCCGTGTTTAATCAGTCACTGCAAGATGTTCAAGCAGAACAGCTTCAAATACGCCAAGAGATGCACCAGAGTCAAGGCAGCGCTAACGCTCAAGGCGATCCTTTTTCGGCTCCTTCTATGGCACCTGAATCTATGACTCTGAAAGGAGCATTTGCACCTGAACCTCAAATTCCTATGCCTGAACGTTTCTCCGGTGACCGTAAGAAATACACTACTTTTATGATGTCTTGCCAAATTATGTTTAATCTGAGACCACGTACTTACTCATCGGACTATATCAAGATTCATACGGTTATTGCACTATTGTCAGATGAACCTCAACTTTGGGCTCACCACCTACTTCATAGCAATAGCTCTATTTTAGAGTCATGGGGCTCCTTCCGCCAGGCTATGGACGCTCTCTACGAGCATCCTTTCCGATCTACTTCTGCTACCAGCACCCTACGGGCACTTAAACAAGGTAAAAGACCCGTGGAGGAGTATATTGCTGAATTCCGTCGGATCTCTATGGAGACATCTTGGAACGAACCTACACTGCATGATCAATTTCGGTTAGGATTGGCAGAGAATATTAGGGATGAACTGGCACGCACCAATATACCCAATTCTCTGGATGAGTTTGCTAACCTAGCCATTCAAATGGGGAAGAACCAATGCAATTGGGTCTCATCAGGGGACCTCTATCAATGGCTGAGAAGGAGCGTCGCCGAAGCCTGGACTTATGCCTGTACTGTGGAGGTAAAGGTCACTACGCCAGTGAATGCAGAACCAAGACACGTTCCCCTAAGGGTAAGCAGAACCCTTGGTTTATGCAAGCCAACAAGAGAGCATCCTTACACTTCTCCAATCACTTATCCCTGTCAATATCTTTACAGTGGAAAGACGACCCCGTCGACCTTTTGGCCATGATTGATTCCGCTGCCAGCAGTAATGTTTTGGATGCTGACCACATGCAACGCCTGGGAATGACCACCAGGGAGAAGACGTCACCTATTTCTCTACAATTGGTAGACGGAAGCCCTTTAAAGACTGGTCCTATTACTAAAGAGACTGTACCTTTATGTATGCGTATTAGTCCTAATCATATGGAGGAGATTGTATTTGATGTGGTGCCTTCTCCTGTTTTTCCAGTCATATTGGGTCTACCCTGGTTAAGGACTCATAATCCTGTTATCAACTGGGAGACCGGTGTTGTACAGTTCACCTCTAATAAATGCTAACAACACAGTCAACCCTCTTTGTCTCTTAATGTGGCTCATGACTTTCTGATGTGTTTGAGAAAAAAGGAGCTAATGAACTACCTCCCCATAGGGAGTATGATTGTCCAATAGAATTGTTCTCCGGTGCTCCTATTCCTTTTGGTCGCATCTATCCGATGTCTGAACCGGAACTAGTTATGCTCAAGAACTATATTGACGAGAATCTGGCCAAGGGATTCATAAGACCTTCTACATCACAGCAAAAAAGACAAATACAAGAATCTGAACAAAGTTGAACAGCCAGACATACTATGAATCACTGGCGTAAGTACAGGGGTCACAGCTGCGACAGGGGGCCTCTAGGGGATCTGGTGCAATCCCTGCGAACCCTTTTTCATTTCTCCTCAAACCAGTTCAAAATTGTTTAGAAAGGGTACTTCTGACCTGGACAGAACGATGCGGGTTGGAAAAGCCCTTTCTAAACTATTTTGAACCGGCATGGGGAGACAGGAACATATCAGGGTCACGTTACGTCACATGATACCACATTGAAACCGAGGCTGCTCGAACACTGTGCGAGAGAAGCCAGAGAGAAATATGTAATGATGGAGTGTGTGTTAGGTAGTATGAGTAAGCATGTGTAATTTGTGTGAGTGCGTTTATGTTGGAAGGGGGGCAAGAGGCAAACAAGGCACAGACCGGTTGTGTGGGGGCACCAGGGCCCATGGCTTCTAGTTATGCCCCTGCTATGAACATGTACAAATCCTTGCTCATTAACTAGAAAAAATGACACACAGCAAATGTACTTTTATTTAATTTCACACAACTGCCCAGAGATGAAATGCATAATGTGTGTGAAATGTAAACTTGTAAGATTACATAGGGTCATGGAATTTTGTTGGATAATGGCTTTTGTTTATGATCCTGCATACGGTCCTTTTGTGCTCTGTGGTACATATTGATTTGATTTACTTGTGAGTTTATTTCTGTGAAAGCTTTCTATAGTTTCAAGATTTCACTAAAATGTTTTATTAAAAAAAGAAACAGGCAGAACAGCTTTTATGGCCAACAACTCATTTGATCCTCACCCTGAATTATGATGGTTATCATATTTGAAATACTCAAGAGTCCAAAAAGGCTGTAACACCCATGTAATGTAAGCCTATCCTGTGAAACACAGTATGACCAAAAGTATGTTGACACTCCTCATAATTATTGAACTTTGTTGGTCCATCCACACCCATGTGTGTAAAAATCCTGCACATATGCATCTTCATAGGCAAACAGTGAATTTAAACGTGATATTGTCATAGGGTGCCACCTTTGTCACCAGTCAGTTCATGACATGTTTGTCCTCCTAGATATGCCTTGGTCCAATGTATGTGCTATTATTAATAAGAAGCATTAGAAGTAACAACAACTAAGCCACAAAGTGGTAGACCACGTATACTCACAAAGAATGGCGGCTGAGTGCTGTGGTGCATAGTACATAAAAATTGTCTATTCTCTGTAGCATATATCACTTCAGAATTCCAAAAAGCATCTGAAAGCAGCATCAGCACAACCTCTGTGCTTCAGGAGTTTTTTTGAAATGGCTTTCCATGGCCAAGCAGCAGGTTACAAGCCAATGTGCAATCTTAAAATTCCAGTAAAACAGGGAAGCCGGTAGCTTAAAAACAAAAAAGCATATATAAAAAGAACAATGTAGTGTAGTATATAAAAAAAAACATTTACCTATATGTAAATGGTCTTTAACATTCTCTCAGGAGCGTACCTTTCTTCCTGTAGCGGAGGGGGCAGCGTGGGTGTGCGGTGGGGCGCCAGTCGTTCTCGCGCCGGTGAAAGTTGTCAGCTTTGCCATCCTGTTCTTCGCGTCAACGCGGGGAGCCGGAGTCGGTGGAGATGGGACAATGGGTGCGTTGGCAGGAGGGGCGGTGCTTCTACATGTTGTTCCAGCGCCGCCTTCTCCTGCACACTGTGTACTCGAAGGGAAGGGGGCGGGACAGCACTGGGTTCGGTTGAAGAGCAGCGCTTACAGCAACATCTCCTTCAACAGAATATAGTAAGGGAGGTGGATCTTCAGGTATGACATCATACCCACGCCCCAGATCCCTATAAAACCTGTAAGTGCCCTTCTGGCGGTGCTCAGATATTCTGAGACGCTCTGTATGCTGCAGTAGGTCCCTAATTCTGCGCTCCTATCCCTATTGTGACGTTTGCCTATTGATTGCTGCCTGGAACCTGACCCTGGATTGTTCTTTGACCCTGCCTATTGATTGCTGCCTAGAACCTGACCCCGGATTGTTCTTTGACCCTGCCTATTGATTGCTACCTGGACCTGACTACAGAATGTTCTTTGACCTTGCTTTGGATTGCTGCCTGCCTAGAGCTACGGTTTGCCTATTGACTGATCTCTCTGACCGCTCAGTTACTGCATATTGGACACCTCCCTCGCTCGCACCCGAGGTACCTCACGGTACCTGACACATTCCCAGGGCCGGCCCTACAATGGAGCCAAGTGGGGCAATTGTCCCGGGTGGCACTTTTGAAGGGGCGGCACTTTGCCGCCCCAAGCGCTTTTTTTTTTTTAAGCAGAGGAGAGAGAGGGGCGCCGAGTGGTTTTCGCTTACCTGCTCGACGCCCCTCTCTCCTCTGCGGCGAGTCTCCCTGTTCGGTCTCGGTGCCAGCTTGTAATGCTGAACGCCGGAAGTGACATCAATTTCCGGCGCTCAGCATTACAACCGTGGCAGAGCAGGGAGACTCGCCGCAGGACTGTTTAAAGGTGAAGTACAACTGGGGGGGTTAGGGGAGATAATGGCGTCGGCGAAGTTTAAAATTCCGCCCCCCGGCGTCAGCGGGGAGGGGGCAGCATTTTAAACTTCGCCCCAGGCGGCATTAAGTCTTGGGCCGGCCCTGCACATTCCCACTCGCAGTTTTCTGAGCAAACCAATGTTCAATGGTAAGCGATCATCAGAAACACTGGCAATCCCCCTCAGATAATAGCAGCATGGACCGAAGTATAGACCGATATAAAGAGGCAAAGATGTAAATCAAATATATAATATTTATTACAACATACATACATTGTATCTTACATTCAAGTAAGTAGTAGTTTTCACACCATTCCAGCCTGAAGAGGCCACCTGCGTAGTAGAGACGCTAGTATCCAAAAGGAAAAGCTGGGAGGAGTGTGCAAAGTTATAAAAGTTTTGTGCGACATCACAAAAAAAGAGAAAAACACCTGACCGGGCAAACTGCAGATTGCGGGATCGCATGCAAAATCACCCATCTTCCCTGCCTCAGCATGTTCATCTTGGATCGGCTAATTAAAAAACAAATTGACGAAGCCTCGAGAAATACATCACCAAAAAGGATACCTCCTGGTGTCTTCTTGCTAGGGTTCACTAATTCCCTCACCTTCACTTCAAAATCAAACGTATATTGTCATGCTCCAGAAAGGAGCGCCTCACCCGAGTACAAGCGTCTAGCAGGTACTCAGAACTTACATGAACTATCCGATGCCGGCATCCCCGAACACCCGTGTGTAGAGGGTGCACGCAACGATCCCTCCTCCTGTGAATTGTAGAATCGGCGCTCCATGATCAGTTCAGGCTGGGCTTGTTGGGGGCAATCAGGGATGAGTTGACACGCACTAACATACCCGATTCCCTGGAGGAGTTCTCCCGGTTGACTATACAAATATACCTAAGACTACATGAAAGAAAAGTCGAGCGCTACACTCCCTCTTCGTCCTCTTGGTCCGCGGTTCATCCTGTTTTTAAGCCACCAAAAGATTCCGGAGAGGAACCTATGCAACTGGGTCTCATTAAAGGCCCGCTATCCATGGCAGAGAAAGAACGCCGCCGATCACTTGACTTGTGCCTGTACTGCCGAACCAGGACAAGATTCACCAGGGGTAATCAATCTTCCCTCTTCGTTTCCACACAAAAATATTTAACCCCACCGCACCCTAATCACTTGTCACTCTCCATCTCATTACAGAGGAAGAAAGAGTTCATCACCCTCTTGATTCGGGGGCCAGCAGCAACGTAGTGGATACCACACTGGTACAACTCCTGAATCTCCCTACAAGAACCAAGGACACAACCCTTCCTATTTAACTGGCAGGCGGGAGTCCCCTGAAGACGGGTCCCATCACCAAAGAGATTATGTGTCACGAACAGCACTTACCTTTGCAGCAGGTAGCCGTGTACCCGCTGCTCGACACATCCTCCAGCCGCATGGTTGAGTGCGGCGCGCACGCGCGAATACCGGCACTCTTAAAGGGACCGCATCCCAGAAAATGAAGAGCTAATTAGAGGGGCTTCTGTACTACTTAAACAACTGACACCTTTGCTAAGGTGCTCAGTTGTTGTTTGGAGTCTCTGAGAGCAACTCAGCGTCTGTTTCCTTGAGTTTCCTGGTATTTTGCCTGTTTAACCCCTTCCTGCCTGCTCCTGTTCCCATACTCGTCCGTCCTGTCCCGTCCTACCTTGGCCCGTGCCTATCCGCCCCAGCTTCCCTCCGGACTGCCTTATCGGTTCTGACCTGGATTTGGACTTTGACCCCGGCTTCTGTTTTAACCCTTTATCTGCTGTGACGTATCCGGTATCTGCTATCCTGCTCAGAGTCTGCAGTTTAACCCTACGCCTGCCGTGGCGCACCTGTCATCTGCCGTCCTGCTCAGAGTCTGCGGTTTTACCCAACATCTGCTGTGGCGCACCTGTCATCTGCTGTTCTGCTCAGAGTCTGCGGATTAACCCTATGTCTGCTGTGGCGCACCTGTTATCTGCTGTCCTGCTCAGAGTCTGTGGTTTACCCTTACGTCTGCTGTGGCGCACCTGTCTACTACCGTCCTCTGCTCAGTCTCCTACTAGCAGTTCCCATCTCTCTGCTAGATAGTAAGTCACCAGAATGAGGAATCTGCACACACACCACAGGAACTCAGGTGCTTAGCTGTGCCAGGAAGGGCCAGCTCCCCAGTAAATCAAAATAAAAAAGGCTCCAGGCACTCAAGGGTTCCAACTTAGGTACACAGGTAGACAGTGCATCATTTGGTCACTCTGCATAGTATTCCACCTCTCCTGGACCAGGTAGGCGCAACACTATGCAGTTATACATGCGTATACTGCCTGACCATTCGGAATACATAGTATTTGATGTGGCCCCCTCCCCTGTATTCACTGTCATACTGGGTTAACCCTGGCTACAGAAACAGAACCCTGTTATAGACTGGATGGCAGAGACCGTTCGCTTTACTTGCAATAAAAACCTGCAACATCGAATTGTCTTTGTCCATTAATGTCGCGCATGACTACAGTTTCCTTCTACCTGCGCAGATACCACCCCATTACAGCCGCTTTACGTCTTTGAAAAGAAAGGTGCCAATCAATTGCCCCCACACAGGGAATACGATTGTCCTATCGACTTACATCCTGGTGCGCCTATTCCTTTTGGCCGTATTTATCCCATGTCAGAACCCAAACTCGCCACATTAAAAGACTACATAGATGAAGAAAGAGGCGGTATACGGCCTTGTGTGGCTTACAGAAACTTAAACAACATAACTGTGAAGAACCGTTACCCTTTGCCACTAATATCCGAACTGCTACAATGGGTATGCTTGGCGTCCATTTTTACAAAAATCGACTTGAGAGGCGCTTACAACTTGGTGCAACTTGGTGCACATCCAGGAAGGACATGAATGGAAAACAGCTTTGCGTTCCTGCTATGGGCATTTCAAGTATCTAGTGATGCCCTATGGCTTGTGCAACGCTCCTGCAACGTTTCAACACTTCATGAACAACGTGTTTCGAGACATGCTGGACCACTTTGTTGTCATTTACGTCGATGATATACTGATCTAATCCCCCAGAGTGGCTCTACACAGGGAACACGTCACAAAAGTTTTACAGCGTCTCAGAGAGAACGGGTTATACACTAAACCCGAGAAATGCATATTTGAGACACTCATAGTAGAATTCCTGGGCTTCTTCCTCTCACCTACCAAGGTCGCAATGGCCCACACCCAAGGACAGGAAAAGTGTCCAACGATTTGTGGGTGTTGCGAACTTTTACAGGAAATTCATAACGAATTTCTCCAAAATTATACAACCCATCACCGCTCTCACTTCAATAAAAAAGAAGTTTTGGTGGATGAAAAGGCACAAAAGGCGTTTGACTAGTTGAAGGACAGGTTTACAACAGCTCCTATCTTGGTGCTCCCCGAACTGCAAAGACCTTATACCCTCGAAGTCGATTCAGCAGTAGGAGCAGTGTTGTCATAGAGGGACGAAACTGATGATCAGCTACACCTGGTAGCATTCTTCTCACAGATGCTAAACCCCGCCGAGAGGAATTACAATGTGAGTGTGAAAGAATTGCTCTCTATGAAACTGGCATTAGAAGAATGGCGTCATTTATTGGAGGGCACTCTTCATGCCATCACCGTCTACATGGACCACACAAACCTTGAATATTTCAGGATCGCCAGACGCTTCAACCCCGACTCACCCGATGGTCCTTATTCTTTTCACGTTTTCGCCTACACATCACGTACAGACCATGTTCCCGCAACATCAAAGCCAATTCCCTCTCTCGCATGTATGAGACGCCAACGTCTCATCCCCAAGAAGATGGAACGGTGTTGAGACCAAGAAACTTCTTGTCTCTAGTCCCAACTCTGTGGCATCCCCTCCGCACCTCCAAGTGGTCTCCTTCTGAAGCCTCCCACCTGTATTGGAAAGACGTGTTCTACTATCATGATAACCTGCTATTCATACTGCCAGACGTCCGCCTCAAGGTCTTCCAGATGTTCCATGACACACCTGCAGCAGGTCATGGGGGCTTCACACAAACGTGGACCTACTATGTTGCTATTTTTGGTGGCCCAATCTGAAGGAAGAAGTCCAACGGTTTATTAGGTCCTGCAACACCTGTGCCAGATCCAAACACACCCGCACTAGACGGGCTGGCCTCTTGTGTCCCCTTCCCATACCCGAAAAACCATGGACCGATGTTTCTATGGACTTCATCAAGGACCTGCCAGCCTCTGATGACTACACCACTCTCATGGTAGTTGTGGACAGATTGACAAAGATGGCTCGTTTTATACCTACCAAACGGCTACCTACCGAAGAGGAAACAGCCATCCTTTTCGTGAAAGTGATCTTCAGGTCGCATGGACTTCCAGAACACGTAGTTACAGACAGAGGAACACAATTCACATCCCGTTTTTGGAAAGCTTTCTGTGAAGAACTACAGATACAGCGTTCTCTATCCACTGCCTTCCATCCCCAAAGCAACGGACAAACAGACTAACCAAACCTTAGAGCAATACCTCCGATGTTTCTCCTCCAATCTGCAAGACGATTGGTACCACCTTCTTCTATTAGCCGAATTTGCATACAACAACCACATCCACTCTTCCACACGCATGTCTCCCTTTTTCGCCAATTATGGATTGTGGATCTAATTGATTTTACATCTGAGGATGTTGGTCCAGGAGGGCTTGCAATTGGCTTTCCTTCCCAAGGAAAGGAAGAAAGTTTTCTGGGTGTCTCGGTCTCCACTAGCACCCACCCAGCTGAAGAGCTGGCAACAGGGCAGAGCGCTGCTGGCTTCTGCCCCACACCTTCAATGGCTACAGGGATCCAGGGAGATGCGGCAGCCGGCCCATCTCCCCAGCGGCAGCTCACCAGTCCAGGAGCGGAGGAACCGGCCCTCCCTCCCCAGTGGCAGGCCGACCCAGAAGGTTCCCTAACCCCAGCTGAAGCGCTGGCAACATACCAAAGCTGCAGGAATTCAGGGAGATACAGCAGCCAACCCGCCCCCCCCCAGCAGAAGCTGGGAGGTGGAACAGCCAGTCCATCTCCCCAGCAGCAGAACTTAATTCCGGGACCGGAGGAACCTGACCTTCCTCCTTAATGGCAGCAGGAGCACCAGGGAGGGGATGCAGGCAGCATCACTCCCCCGCGGTACCCAGGAGATGGCACAGCCAGCCCATCTTCTCAGCAGCACCAATTCTGGGAGGGCATTGATGAGCCAAATGAACTGACTGACTACGTAGTCAACCCGTTTGGGGTCTCCTCCTGTGTCAGTCCAATTCGGAGAGGGGAGAATTGTGACGGAGGCCTCCATCACTGGGACCACTGGAGATGCCTAACTGCCAGCCTCCTCCCTATTGACTATGGGCCCTGGGTTTGTAAAGGCATCTGTGACTACCCCCAGCAGTATATCATGTCATCACTGGCTGGGGGGATTATCTCCGACAGACAGCCAGGATCTGCAACCAGGGAGTGACTGCCATTGTTTTAATTTAATATCAGACCCCTCCACCCCATGGTGCATTATTATGTTGTCCCCTTCCCCCCCCAGTTCCACTACTACAGACATTTGCCCTGGCCATCCCTGGAACTGGTTTTGGCCAGCAATAGATAGTGGAGGTTGGGACCCTATTGAATTGTTAATCCCGTTACTCCCCCTGTTGTCTCTGGGAGGCAGATTAAGGGGGCGGTTTGTATCTTGTTTTTATGTTAATATGTGTTTTGCTGGATATATCCAGCCCTGTGTGTCTAAAATAAATCAGTCTTTGTTTGGTTTTACCCTACACTGAGTCTTGGCTAGTGACTGGGGAACTGGGGAAAGTGTGTTGTCCCAGGCTAAGGGAGCACAAGTCAGCGGAGGTAGTCGGTTGGACTAGTCAGATCCGTGACACCAATGATGTCGTCGCAGCACCCCAGATGTCACCGCAGCCCAACAGCGTAACTCAACAAGCAAGGTTCAGCTTACCCACCAGCGACTGAGGAGGCTGCAGCTAACACTTCTTCAAACCCTTAGCCGCTGCCACATTTGCACAAAGACCTAGGAGTTTATGAAGCATAAGACAATATTCCATGGTAATCTAATCAATGTAGATTCCTAGAAAATTGAGACATGTGCTAGGACTCTCAGTCTTTCAGGTGCTAGACAGAACTAAGATGATGCGACATATGTTGGAATCGGCAGGTTCATAAGAAGCACCGGTGTAGGGCTGGCAGCCTAAGGCCTGGGGGGCAAGTCAAGTGAAGTGGCCCGTTGTGCCACGAATCAGCCCACCATACATGCCCATCTTTTCTGGAACGCATATTCAGGATAAGTAAATTTAATAGCAACAAAGGATGGTATAAAAAAGAAAAGCAAAACCTAATGTCCCCCTGATGCTCAGCCAGTTAAATGCCCCCCATGATACTGGCTGAGGATTATGGGAAGTATAGTACACAGCAGCAGGAAAATTGTAAAGGCTAATATGAGTACCCTACCAGGATCATACCATAAAGTGGGCTGATTGGGGACAGAGCTGACACTGAAGAGCTGAATGGGGACAGCAATGACACGGGGGCTGAAGGGGGACAGAGGTGACACTGGGAGGGGCTGATTGGGAACAGAGGTGACACT
>VKOC01019721.1:0-10781 GCA_009364415.1 Spea multiplicata | reverse complement strand
ATAGTTCTAATCTGCTCACAGTTCAAACATCTTCGTGAATAAAAAAAAAAACCAAACATGTCCAATGACCTACACCTCCGAAGATGCACCAAAATGAAATGCCCCCTACTACAGCCTAGGATGCAACAAAGGTGTGAGATTGAAGACTGCTCGTAATCAGTGACAGACCTTCAGAAAACCATCAGAAGAAATAACTTAAATCTTACTACTGATACATATGTTGGAAACTGACTTCATAAACAAACTATAACAAGCAAAGGTTGTCTTCTTTCAGGGGTAAAGGGGAAAACTTGCATCCTCCCTTGGAATTTTCTCCACAATAGTTATGCCCCAATACTTCCAATGAAGAAGCTTAAGAAACTAGTTGAAATTAGAGACATTGATAGGGGGGTGATATGAAGTATGATCTAAAGTAGTGACTATAGCCATCATTAACTCTGAATTTAATGATCCTGATCTTTTCCTATAATATTTTTTCCTATAAGTAGCCACGGTTTTATACCACCTAAATATATAATATATAATAGCAGTATTTAAATCCCACGCATGAGAAATATTATAAAATTCTGAATGACACAATAACTGAGATAATAAAATCAGTTCCAAACCAACCCCTCTCCCCATGAAAAGCATCCATTAGTTGATCACCAAGTCATAACTTGTTTTTCTCACAGAGCGGCACTGCAGAATATATTGGAATAAATAAAAGACAAGCAGATTAAGGACTGGGGAGTTTAGCATTGTTTGTTGGGAAAATATAAACCTGAGCCATGGAAATAAGAAGCATTTATAGATATAATGTAACCATAAGACTACCAGCTCAGTCAAATGTCATAAATAGAATGGAATAAAATCGTATGGGGTTAAAATGCAATCATAATGCTTTAGTAAGCTTAAATACCGCCTAAATAAAATAACTATTTTATAAGCATCCTATAATTAACAAATCCAGTGAACCGTATAAAAAAAAGTACAGCTACACACCAGAGGGTGTGTAAATGGATAATACACTTCAGTAGGGACATTTTCAAAACAGAAACTGCTGATGTGAAAACCAGGAATAATCTTTTAAAAAAATGTTTGAGTAAAATGTGAAAACTGTGTCGTTAGAAAATTGTAGTAGAAGCAGGAATGCTAGGTGCCGGAAATGTTTAAGGCTTGCATATCTCAGCTAGTTAGAAGCAGAAAACTATTTGTGAAACATGGACATGCCATCATTTTTAAGAACAAGAAAATTGCTCCTTATATGCACCTACAGGGGAGGACTGGGAAAATTCAGCCATGAGGAGCCGGACCAAAGTGGCCCATTGACACAACAGATCAGAACATATTTGGGATAAAACACACAGTGTTCAGGCTTGCATGCTAATTGGTTCGGTTCGGCTTGCATGCTGATTGGTTGCATGCTAATTGACTAATTGGTATTATTTAATTAGTAGAGTAAGAACACGAGTCTTCCATCTCATTTAACTCCTCCCCCAGCTGCCTCTACTGAAAGAAGAGCATTCATATGTATGCTCCCCACACATATGCTCAAGGGAGTAGCAGTAGCCAATCTTAACTATATGAACATATTTTGCTACCATACATCCAATTGGTTGTTATTAATCCAACTGCGAGAGGATGACTTAAATGGGGCAGATGTCTACATTTCCAACTCCAATAAATAAAGACTACGTGCTCCAATTGGCTGAAGTAAAATGCATTGGAGCTATGCAAAAATACATGCATTAAAACTGAAAATACAATTTTGGAGACTAGATTGTCCTTTTAAATTAGCAAAATAAGTGAAAAAAAGACTTCAGGGAATACCCCAAAATGTTTAATTAGAATAGCCCAAGGGGCACTTTTTTATCCCCCCCCCTCATTCTGCACAACCATCCATTGTGAACCAACAATTTCATTTTAACTTCTCAAGATCTGAAAGGAGTGTTTTCTATCAATGTTCATACAGCCCTACCTTGAGCTTGTAACATTGCACACTGAATAAGATAAATGTACGTTGTAAAGTAAGTAAGCTGCCAAGTAAGAGATAAAAGTGTCGGTTTAATGAAAAAGGGTTTCAGCTTCAGACTGATTATCTGCTTTCCACAGCAGCAGTCATTACCGGATACCACATGGCTGCTTGCACATAAAGGGAAAGTTTAAATATCACTTAGTAAAGTTCATGAACAAGAAAAGAAAAGCATAATTCTGAGAAACGCTGGTTTGGACTTCAGCATGCTTTCCTAGCAATACTACATTCACAAAATTAATTTTATTTTTAGCGCCAGTTAAACGCAGTAATATAACATTTGATCAACACTAAGTTCTTATTTTCTTGGATACTTTTAAGGATTTTAACCTCCTCAATACATTTATATGAGCAATTACCTTAGTTACAGCATATAGACATGGCATTGAAGCTGACTTATCAAAAACATTTAACCAGCCCTGCCACGACAGACCAGTTTGACAACAATTATGTTCCACCATGAGGTGGTCTCTTAAAATGACCCCACTTGTTCTACCTGTCATCATTTGCTGAAGAGTGAAAATGAAAAAGCTAACAAGTGGCTTTGCCAATTCTTTCGAAAAACTCTGTAGACAGCCATCTTGACTTGGTATCTCTTGGCTACTCTATTCTAGTCCTTTAGTGGCAGCTTCTAGAGAACACATAGCAAAAAGAAAGATGAACGGAAGACAAGCAAGAACATAACTAGTCAAGATTTGCCACGCAAGGCACAGCACAACCGATTTAATTTAATAGGCCATTATCTAATAAGCCCGTTTAGAAAAACAATGATAGGGATATGCTTAGCGTGGACTGCGGTTTAGTGAATATGTATCTAAATGTTTGTCTTAATAACATGTTCATATCATACATAACTCTTGTTCTGGGTAATTACTATGTCAGAATGGTAGAAAACTACAGCAATGCAAGTGACAGCCCAGATAAACATGACCAGAATTCCTGAGTGGTTATTTCAAGATTAAAATATAAATCATACCAGAGCAGTGCTCTGTGATAATTTTACGAGAATATTAAGTTATTCTTATGTGGGAAGAGTGTCACGATATAAACTTATTTTATGTGCGCTACAATCACTGTATCATTTTATTCAACTATTCTTCATAGTCCTCAAACTCATGAACTTCTATCAGGTTCCATCTGCAATTTATAAATGAAAAATCCATTTTAGAATGTCACTTAAAGATCATCACCAGAAATCGATGGAAGGATAAAGTGTTTATTTGGACTTTAAAATGATTGCACAGAAAATGAAATATCTGAGTCTGTTTTGGGGTTTCAATCTTTTTTTTTTTTTTTCTTTCTGGAATTTATCCCTATCTGGTATACCAGTTCATGTTAATTATATTTTTACTTTCCATATAATACCGGTATATATGTTGTCTTGTTTTAACATGCTTATAACTGGTCAGCCTAGACCTGAATGCGCTGCTGATAATAGGTGTGAAAGTTTTCTTGTGTAGGGATTGTGAATGAATGCTTAGATCTCTCTATGAGTCAAGAAAAAAATAAATAATAGCTTAGATTATCTAAGCAGTCCTCAAAGACCCTCATCACTAAAGTAAAACTGTGAAATAACTAAATTATAGCTGTGAAAACTCATCTTATCTGGATTCAATACCCGTGCAAAATGTGTGAATCTTTGAATGAAGTTTAGAAACAGAATACAGAAAAATGTTCTCCAATCTCTGCCAGCCAAGTAGGACTTCACACGTAGGCATGTGTAACAATCAATAATTCCGTTCTTGTGGCACATCTGTCTGTGTTAATGACAAATCCAGCTGTGTTCATGACAAAATCTTCAATAGTTTGAGATGTTAATGATCAAACAAACCTGCGTCTTTGGCACATTAGGAAATGTATTGAAAGGCTCTAGTAAGCAAGCTCAAAGTGCTCCTACACTTTAAGCTACAATGGAGCCGAGTGGGGCAATTGCTCCAGGCGGCACTTTTGAAGGGGCGGCACTTTGCTGCCCCAAGCACTTTTTTTTTTTTTGAAGCGGAGGAGAGAGAGGGGCGCCAAGTGGTTTTCGCTTACCGCTCGGCGCCCCTCTCTCTCCGTCTGGTGAACTCTCTAGCGTCGGTCTCGGTGGCCGTCTGTAATGGCTGAGCCCGGAAGTTACGTCAATTTACCTGTGCTCAGCATTACAAGCCGGCACCGTGGCAGAGCAGGGAGACTCGCCGCAAGACTGTTTAAAGGTAAGTACCGGAGGGGGCTTTAGATAATGGTGTCGGCGAAGTTTAAAATGCCGCCCCCCCGGTGTCGGCAGCATTAAGTCTTGGGCCGGCCCTGAACCTGTGGCACGTTTTTTATACATTTACAAACAATGATGGTAGCCCCTAGTATATATAACATGTGCACTAACTCTTAGTGAGCCTTGAGGTCTATATGTTTGTGGATGACAAGTCCTCTTTAACATAAAACATGCCCGTTAATGACTGGCTTCAATTTTTAACCAGGGACACGTATAGTAAGCATACACAGAGTTGGAACAGAATCAGTGCTGTCCTGTAGTTTATTCTATATAACATCTAACTACCGTACCTTAATTGTTTTACATTCCAACTCAATCGTGACTAAAAAATGTCATATTCATGTTTAAATATAACACCTCCTTACGTTACTTCTCCACGGGGTATAACCTGTAAAACCTATGACAGTTTCCCTTATAATCTTATCTCAAGTAGTTACACAAAAAGCGCGAAAAACAAAAGCGGAAAACCACCAAGCCAACCTAGCGAAAAGTGAGCAGCATTCATGAGCACTTATTTCAACATTAAAATATAAATCATATCATTGCGGTAATATGTAACAATTTTACAAGAATATTAGGTTATTCTTAACTGGCAAGAGGGTCATGATATCCGTGTATTTTATATTAGCTACAATCACAGCGGTATTACTTTATTTCCAGATTATTTTTTAATGTAAGTACTCTAATTCATAAAAGTTCATAATACATAAAGTTCGACCTATTATATGCCTGCTGGGTTTCTAAAATGTGTATTTGTTGGTTTTGCGTTTTTCTCCAGAAAATGTTATACCGATCGATTTCAATATACACCGTGGAGATGTCTGAATTTTGTTTAGCAATGTTTGCAATGGGCTTTAACCCCTTAAGGACAATGGGCGGTCCCTAAACCCATTAAAAACAATGCATTTTGAGCCCGTACATGTATGGGCTTTGTCATTAACGGGTTAAAGATTCTACATAGAGGGTTACAAGCATACGGTATTAAGTGCTATTAAAAGACTGGCATTCAGAATAGAATTCCAGGAGGCATGATGTTAAAGAATTCGAACAAGATCTAATTTATATAGCTATGAAGATACACAAATGATAGAAATACTGATAATTTCATCTGCAAAATGAGACCGGAGTCACAAAGTACATTTATCAGCAGAATATAAAATTGTACGTATGTCCATTTTTAATGGCTCAGCAGTTTGTAGGGTATTTTCAGCACTACTTGCCCCTGAACTTGTGGCCTTAATGGTATAGATGACACACATGCTAATTAATCATGACTTCCCTCTGGAGTCAAAACAAGTACGGTAAGTTTGCATGGTATACAAACATAGCCAATGTGCACAAAAAACCAGGTGGAGGTCATGAACAAGCCGGTGAAATTATGTTATGGTGGTTTTATAGAATCTCTAGTAATCATTTGATGTTTTAATACCTTAAGCTTAAATACCGTACGTACATACTAAGTACACCGGTTTCAGAAACAACTGCTCCAGAATACACTGCTAAAAATTGTATTGTTGACATCACAGAATTCTGCCTCTGTTTCTATATTCACGTACATGAGAGCAGGCTCTAGAGATGGAAAAAAAAGCATTTCTTTGTGGAATTGCAGAGCCAAGAACTTAAATGCCACATCAGTTAGCATTTGAGTAGTTGAACGCCAGGGGCGATCATATTCATGCACTTAACTTCTTGCTTGTATTTTGAATTCCATATGGTATTCCCATCCTTAATGATGTAACAACTTGCATTCCTTTAGAACTATATTTTTGTGACATTTACCAAGAAGGTTACTAAAATTGGGATTTAATATGAGTAGCGCTAACGGTTCATAGCTGAGTTTAGTGTCTGTTCTTCTACTACACTGTATAACTTTTACATATAAATTATAAATTGAATGCAATTCTTGTGCATAATGTTGAACACAGTATGATCAGAATGAAGACCACGGGGGTCAGAATGGGCCTGAGTGGGCCGTTGACTGGGTGCCGAGCAGGGATAGGCCTTGGCGGCATTTTTGAATGTTGGGGGAGGGGTTAACGGTGGGGGTATTTAAGGGATTGGCGCCACTGGGGCAAGCACCATTTTCTGTCACCTACCATTCCTGTTTGTCCCACCCTCCTTCCCTTCTTTTGTTGTTTTGTTTGCGTTGGTATGTTTGTTCTGTCACAGTCGTGCGTATGCTTACCAGGTATTCTAAGGGGTTAATGCTGATAGGAGAACATTGGTGGTGGGAGGTTCTCCTGGCAGGTGGAGCTGGGAACCTCAGGTTTGGTTTGGGCATCTCGGTATGTCCTTCCCTGTGTGTTACCTGGATAACCTGGTAAGCTTGGGCTGGTTTTGCATTAAATGGTTAATGTTTAACTATGTTAATGTAGGTTATTTATTGTTCAGTGTGTTGGTCATTGTCCTGTTAACGCACCTATTTTGGTTTTAGGTCTGCGTGGCAATGTCCTTCATTTAAATAAAATCGGCTGTGGCCTTTTCTACCCAAATTCATGTTGTTGTGTTTTTATTGGGTGGTGTGGTTATGTGTGTTTTTATGGATGCCTAGCACGAAAGTCGAGGCTACTACAGTGAAGAACATTTTACTAGAGATTAACCCACACTCAACATTACTTTGTCGCTTTATGGCCCAATATTGCAGTACAACTTTGTCAGTGTAGAGAGCAGGACTATGGAACAACAAGGGGCGGTGATGCCTGGCCGATGAATACAAGCACAATACATATACACACCTGCACACTAACACATACACACTCACACTAATACAAACATATTAAAACATCACACCTCACATCAACAGCCTTACCCTTTCCGGAGCATTATTGTTGTTTTATTGTAGGGTATAAAATAAGAATATATAAAATGATTTATTTTTTTTATATGATTGCTTGTTTCAGTGCATTATATTACCCTCTACCATGCTCTGCCCCTTTAGGCTTAATGAAACATTTGATTGCATAAAAAGGCTAGCATGGCATGATGTGGACGGGTGCCAGCAGGGTTCAACACTGTGCCTTCTGCCTGGAGTAAGGTACATTGAATAAGCAGTATTTCTAATGAAGGATTCCTGTTTGCCTTTATTTTAGCAGCACACTGTACATGGTCTATATCTAACGTCTATTAAGTGTGTAACCTGCGCACATACATACATATACACATCTTAATCAAGACTGGAACGGCACGTGAGCAAAAGGTTTAAAACTTCAGCCACCATATGCGCTTTAATGCATTTATCCCTTTCCGCATAATATAAGCCGAGTACAATAGCGCAACGTAGCCCTAGTTGCCATGAAGCCATGTTACACTGTGGTCCTTATCTCCTTTCTTTTCCTGTCTGTGTCTGATTACTTCTCCCACACTAGGGATTAAGTAAAGACAGATTCCTCACCAAATGCTTCATACCATTTACTGACATATAATGTTGTTCAGAAAACAGAAAGTCGATGCGTTCTCTCAAGCAAAAAACACAGGATGACATTTCCTTACCACAAGAGATATCATTTATATAAGCCATTAAGTTGTATGGGGACACCTGCTTTCATCATTGGTGAAAATGATTGCTTTGTTTTTCATTTTTTAATACAATGTCTCATTTATGTCACTGTAGCTCACGCAGCATTTGGCTTTTAAGACGCAGGATCCTGTGCTACTTGTTCTGCAGTCTTCTACGTGAAGATGCATACTGGTGAGCACATCCGTTGAGAAGTATCTCAACGCATCCTATTTATTTTATGATAAAGATTTATGGAAGTCAGTGGGAATATTTAAGCATTTCTAAGAAGCCTACTGGGCCTATTAAAATGTATTTGTCACGGGGATTCAAAAATATTGATGGTCACGTTCAAGATATAAAAGTGTGGAACTAAAGAGGAACTATAAAAACACTGCCACCTTCCACTATGATGAAAATAAAACCAAAAAAAGAACACGTGTGCAAGCACTGCATACAAAAACGTAGTAAAGAGCCAACCGACCACATCATTTGCTCGCATTTCGAGACCTGGTTCCTTTTAAAATGATTTTATTGATCACGATAGAGGTTTATTACGTGTTAAATGTTGCTTTAGGTTTTGTGAGGCACTAAGTAAAGATCTCAATTTGTGTAAAACGTTAGCTTTATTAAATGCTAGTTTGTACTTTATTTTTCTTTTCATCATTTAACTCTTTGCTGATTATTGGAATTTTAAAATGTGTATGGCTAATCTCCCTGGTATGTAGGGCTTTTTTTTAAATATAAAGTGCTACCCTGCGATATGTGGGGTAAATACATGTGTAACCGATTCCCTTCAGTACAGTTTTAATCCTACACACTGCAAGGCAGCACTTTTTATGTTCATATTTCCCAGCCGTCCCATTTTCAGCTGAACAGCCCTGGACTTTCAGGCACTGTCCCACTGTCCCTCTTTTGTGGTCAGTGAGCAATATGGACCAGTTGGGGAAATCATCTAATCTTCCATGAACTGACCCAGGGAGCTGTAGAACTCTAGCTGTACCATCCTCTGTGTCTCTGGGTCACCACGTAGAATTTTGTGGTGCAGCATTGAGGCGCGCCCCACTCCCAGCCCACTTCCCCTTCTACTACTTCCAATTATTCAGCTAGTCCCGCACACAACGGCCACTGACGTCAGCGGTACCACCCACCGATGTGTAGACCCAACTGCATCCTGAAAAGGGTGGGCTCCGGGTAGCTGGAGCCATGATGCTCTGAAGCTGAGTGCCACAAAGTAGTTCTTCAGGTAAGGAGGGACAAGTGAAATTTTATCGGTTTTATTCATACGGTCAAAGAGCTCTTCAGTGACCTGTTCATTAACAAAAATGTACAAAGAACAAGTGGTCACCCTCTGAGACTAGAAGAGGGAAGATTTAACAGACAACAAAGGAAGAGATTCTTTACAGTAAGATGCCTTCAAAAAGGGTCTTTTTTTTTCTAGAAAGGCATGACATACAGGGCTGTTAATAGAATAACATTAATATTTTAGATATTAATAGATATTGTAATAGAGCTTTTTGATCCAAGGAGGAATCTGATTCAAGAAGGTTTTTTTTTTACTTTTAGTTATGTTAAAATGCATATGCCTTACATCAAAGTAATAGTTTACCATTAAAGGTAAAGCTTTTTTAGTATTTCTATAGGAGAACGGAATTATGCCTTACCCTGGACAATACCTCAGGGGGTTGGGGTTTTGTTACTTATAGAACAATATGGAGCCCATGAACGGAAACCAGCATAGCCCACCGCTGTGCTTTTTTTTACATTTATTAATTAATTTATTTCACAAAACAGATGATCACTGATGCATTAGCTTTGGTAATAATCATTGGATTCATAAGATACCTACCTCCTGATACTCTGAAGACTTCCCTTTATACCATATTGATTTTATGGAGCATTAGCATCTTATATACCATTACTAGGGGATCGACCACATGGGTCAAAAGAGAAGAATATGCATATTGGTCCTGACTCTACATGCTCTTCAACCCATTTTGCAAGTCTGCTCATGATCATAAAAAGTGACAGCTTTAGTAATATGTACATTTTTTAACAGTGCATTTTTTTTGCTTTCAGAACAATCGTTTTCCTTTCAGTACTTCCTTTATCAAGTGAGGCGTAAGGAGATAAAGAATTAATATAGTTATCTATCAATGATCTGCAAATAAATACTTTTTATTTCTTTCAGCGTTGACAGATCACACAGTTATTTCGCTTGAGTCTGAATTTGGTGAGAATAATGCAGTGAAACATCAAATATATATTTATAGCTAAGTAGATGAGAAACAAAGATACATTATGTCATATAGGTTATGCCATTGTTCTGCCACCGGGCACATGGTGTGCCTCTGTTTAATGGGTGGCCTACAAGGCCAAACCAAGGTGGGTCAGTCTCGCCTTTATGATGCAGAGTATCAGGATATGATGTCATATCCCTGCACTCAATGGTAAAGATGGCAACCACAGCATGGGCAACAGGGAGAGCTGCTAGGGCAGCTCCTGAGTTAACATAAATACGTATGAGCACAAAAAATAAGTTTTAGATAAGGAAGCAGAAATAAGGGACAACAATATGGAGAATCTGGATTTTGCTATTATTCAGCATGTATACAATTAAAGGCAAAGACAAATTAGTACTATGTTAATACAACAACACATAGCAGGGGTACAGAGGTCGAAAAGAGGGCTGGGTATGCAAGTATAAGAATAGTGAGATCCACACGGTAACACACAAGTACAGTGTCACCTCCGCTCCCACACCATAACATTAGTGAAGGCGCCTAAGGGTTCAGGGGACTGTTATTCATAGACACATATAGCCTGCGAGTGTTATTATGGGGCCTGGAGCAAGGCTCCAGCTTTTCACACAATACTCATTCCCCCATATGTTTTCCAGAGCTAGTGGAAAGTACAACGATTCATTTTGATGAAACAATTAGGTAAGTTAAACAGCTATCTCATTACTTCAGTATATACAAAAAACAGCACAGATGAAATGGAATTCACATCAGTCAGCAAAG
>VKOC01019720.1:0-18721 GCA_009364415.1 Spea multiplicata | reverse complement strand
CCAATTGCAAGCCCTCCCGGACCAACATCCTCAGATGTAAAATCAATTAAATCCACAGTCTCTGGATCTGGTTGTGGTGTACAATCACATAGTTCCGCTATCGGATCTGGGTTAGCTGTCCAGTAACCCTGTGAATCAGTCCCATCCACCCCTTCTGGGTCAACATCCTCAGGTGACCACGCTGTAAAATCAATGAAATCCATGGTCACTGGGGCATACTGTTGCACATGGTCAAATAACTCTTGATATGCCTGTTCCAGTTCCCATTCTTGTGTGACCAAATAATCCAGGTCAGCCCACAGCTTAGGCACGTATGGGATATCCTCCTCCCTTCGCTCCTGGATGTCTTCCTCCCGACACTCCGATGCACTACCGAAGTCGGGATCCTTTTCTATAATTTCCAATAATAATCCCGGGCCGCCGAAGCCATAGCCCTCTGTGGGACCTTTATCCTCCAGCCCCAGGCACATCTGTGCTGCGTACCACCGCAGAGCCCGATATCCATCGTCCACCCTCAGCTCTGTCTGGACCAGCACCTCCAGCTCAGCCACCCATTCCTCTTTGGGCTGCTTCCCCAAGAACGGCATCCGCAACTTCCGCTGGAGCCAAAACCTTTCCTCAAAGGTTGGGAGGCTTTTCCCCTTGTACTTAATTTCCAAGTGGAGAACATCCCTCCAGAGCTTCAGGCGTTTACAATTCCTCTTGATCAGCTCTGCGTAGCTGACTTCCATTCTCTTTCCTGGAGATAGATCCCGTTGCAAAGGACGTGTCCCTTAGACTAGGAGGCAATTCCCACCGCTGCCACCAATGTAACGGGTTCACCAAGAGAGCTGTAGTAACTCCCAGAGATCACCCACATGTATCCTCCTGTTGTCCCCGGAATCACTTCCAACACCAGCCAGCATGCGCACCTTGGAACCCTGCTATGTGTACCCAATAAGTAGACACAACTACCTTGAACTGAGTACAGCAGGAATGAACAGTTTATTGTAGTAAAACATAGACTGATATAGCCACAGAACCTCATTAACATAAATTAACAGATACATGCATACAGCCCAACCTTTAATCCCCAATCAGCAATCCTATTGATGGGATTAATTAAACAATGGAGTTCCTGCTGTTTGGCAGCCAGGCTGGAGCCATCTCCGACTACCTTGGGGCCTTGTATGACAGGTCATTCTGTCACAGCTTGCAATCTATATTTACTCAGTTAGCCAATAAAGGTATCATTCAAACTCCACTTGTCTCCTATAAAGAAACATAGCAGACCGGTGTGACCTTTTGGCCCAAGGTGAAGAGAGCACTAGTGGACTTTAACTTTAGCTGATCCTGTCTTTCAGTCACAATCCTTACTCTTTCCTTCCTCATTTAATTATATATATATACATATAGTATGTTATATATCTTGCACTGATGATGTTATGGAGAAATTATATTTGAACTTAAATATAGTTAAAACATCAATATTTCCTTCATATTACGGATGTAATAATGTACAGATAAAATCCATTGTCAATGCATTAATACTAACCTGTTAAACTGTTTGAAAATACTTTAAATAAAAGAGTTTGAAGAAAACACCTTTAAATTAGGGAAACTCAGTAAGTGTCTGTGCTTCTATGAATGTATAATTAAAAAATGCTGTTGTGTTTGCTCTGATTCCAATCAAATTTTATGATGCATTTTGATACAACGGTGAACTATACTGACATTTAAAGAACATGACAGTAGTTTTCAGAATAACTGTTGATTAGCTTTGAAAAAATAAAATGGCCTTTAAAATAGCCATAACATATTTATGTATTCTTAGAAAAAAACATCAACATTTAAGCTGAAAAAGATGCATTAATATTATGATTGATATATTTTTTTTTTGTTTTTGTTTTTTTTGTTTTAGTCAATTCTCCTTTATGGTTGATATTTTTAAAAAGGTCATCGCATCAAGATAAAAATGTAAAATAAATGACAAAGCAAACATATTGATGGAAGAGCAAGATTTAATGTTGACATTTGATCACATCAAGTACATATAGTAACAAATCCATTGTTTTAACTTCTCCACTTCTCTGTATTCTCTTTGTTCCAAATACACATAATTGTATGTGAACTGTGAGTTAACGGTGTGTATTTAAGAAATATGGCCATGTAAAAATTAGATAGTAGTGTCCAAACACTTTATATTGCAGTGCTGTCCCATTGATTCAGCTCCTTGTTAAGCAATATGGCCATATTAGACAGGACTCCCCAAAATTAGAGTACTTTAAAATAGTGACAGGCTAAGCAATATGTGGTAATATAACGGGATGGAATCCCCAATATGAATGCCTTTGAATGGAATTTGCAGGGTATGCGCTGAATTAATTGCTTTGTTTTGCATAGTTGCAAAACAAGGAGATGCTCCGCTTTGTCCCCAGCCACAACTAAGATGCTCTGGCTCTTGTTGCAGTTGGTTATATATATTTATGTATATATGTGTGTATATATATAATATATATATATATATATATATAAATATATATAAATACACACCGATCAACCATAACATTGTGACCATTAACAGGTGAAGTGAATAACCTTGATAATCTTGTGGGATATATTAGGCAGCAAGTGAACATTTCATCCTCAAATTTGATGTGTTAGAAACAGGAAAAATGGGCAAGCATAAGTATCGGAGCGACTTTGACAAGGGCCAAATTGTGATGGGTAGACGACTGGTTCAGAGCATCTAAAATGGCAGCTCTTGTGGGGTGTTCCCAGTTTGTAGTGTTCAGTACTTATCATAAGTGGTCCATACAAGAAAGGAAAGCAATGAACAAGTGACAGGGTCATGGGGGGCTAAGGCTCATTGATGTACGTGGCGGGCGAAGGCTGGCCTTTGTGGTCAAATCCAACAGTCAAGCTATTGTAGCTCAAATTGATGAAAAAAAAAAGAATTGTTGCTCTACAAAAAGATGGCATAGGCTATAAGAAGATTGCCAAGACCCTAAAACTGAGTTGCAGCACGTGGGCAAGACCATACAGTAGTTTCACAGGACAGGTTCCACTCAGAACAGGCCTCGCCATGGTCGATCAAAAAAGTTAACTGCACGTACTCAGTGTCATATCCAGAGGTTGTCTTTGGGAAATAGACGTATGAGTGCTGCCAGTATTTTTGCAGAGGTTGAAGGGGTTGGGGGTCAGCCTTTCAGTGCTAAGACCATACGCCGCACACTGCATCAAATTGGTCTGCATGGCTGTTGTCCCAGAAGGAAGCCTCTTCTAAAGATGATGCACAAGAAAGCCTGCAAACAGTTTGCTGAAGACAAGCAGACTAAGGACATGGATTACTGGAACATGTCCTTTGTTCCGATGAGACCAAGATAAATTGATCTGGTTCAGATGGTGCCAAGCGTGTGTGGTGGCAACCAGATGAGGAGTACAAAGACAAGTGGGTCTTGCCTACATTCAAACATGGTGGTGGGAGTGTCATGGTCTGGCCTGCATGAGTGCTGTCGGCACTGGGGAGCTACAGTTCATTGAGGGAACCATGAATGTCAACATGTTCTGTGTCATACTGAAGCAGAGCATGACTCCCTCCTTTTAGAGACTGGGCTGTAGCAGAGTAGCAGAGTGTAATTTCTGTTCATTTCAGTTTTATCACATGAAAAGATATAATAAAATATTTACAAAAAATGTGAGTGGTGTACTCACTTTTGTGAGATACTATAAATAAATAGTAACCACTATTAAGCAAGCGAGTGCTCATGTGAGTTTTAAGGTTGGACTCTTGTCCATTTTTTGCCAACTTGCAAGCACTTTAGTTTATAGAGGCAAAAGTTATTAAGACAATTCTAGTGTCAAAGGAGTTAATTGTGTGACATACTGATATCATGTGTTATACTGAATGGTGTTCTATGGCTTTGAATTGTGTGCCTCCACAGACAATATACCAGAAGGGCTTTTAGGCCTGGCAAGGTAGGCAAGCAGCAGACTTCAGCAGATGGGTTTTATATCACAATGGGTCAGTGCGGAGCAGATGTTGCAAAGTATGTTGGGAAAGAGCTTTTATAGAGATGATTAAAATTAGTTTTTTCTTTTTTTTTCTTTCAAAGAGACTGGGAATACTTGAAGTGCATTGAGGAATCAGGAAGATAACAGCATAATTACTGCTATCAAGTTGTATGTTTGACTCAGTTTTACCGTAAGAATGTGATTTGTATGTATATCGAAACAACAAAACTCATTTATTCAACTGCTGTACCTTTGTATAGATGAGTACATAATGCAGAAAATAAAGTGAATAAATAAGACTAGTTAATTAAAGTAAGTGAGAAAGCTTCTCTCTCTTCTCTCTTTCTTGTTTCAATATATTTCTCTTTTTGTTATTTAATTTTTTTTTTATTAGGAAAGTACAAAATGTCATAAACATTTCTCGAACATGCATTATCTTATATGCATTAAGTTCATTTCCAAACACATATACAAAAAAGGAAAGAAAAGGGAAAGAAAGAAAAACATATATAACACAAACTATAAATAAAAACGGGCTCTAATGTTTGAATATTTAAATTATTTGAAGAGCGGAGGAGAGGTCCGAATTGGCTCACGTATTGTGTAGTCTATCATACTGCCTCTTTCTTTATTTTACACTTACATACTTTTACTTATACTTTATTTTACTTTACCTTACTTTTTATTACATTGTACTACATAGGGTGTGCAGAAAAGGGGGGACAGCTTTTTTCAATTTTCGTTACCCATTTACCCAGTTCGATTGCATCCTGGTATCTAAATCCTAACTCTTTATTTCTTCCTATCTCCATTTTTAATTAATATATTAACTATTTTTTTAATTTTATCTTCTACCATGATGTTATTTCTCTTGAATTCCAGTTCCTGGCTATAGACAAGATAGTGCTCATTAAAATATGGACTATTACTTGTGTTTGTTCCCTATTCATTTCTGGCCGATTCATATGGAGTATAATAGAATCTAGGCAATTTTTGATTCTTATGTCTGTTATCCAATATATCTTGTCAATATTTTGTTCCAGAGAGGTCTTATATATTCCCATTTTACCCAAATATGTATGTTACCTCATATCTCTTGTCCACATCTCAGGCATTCTGTCAGAGTGTGGGAAGATCTTATATAGCCTGCTTGGCACAAGATACCACCTATTTACTAATCTTTAAAAAGATTGCCAGTTATTCTTAATTTGGGGGAATGTCTTGATTTCCCCATAATTTCTTAATTTTCGTTATTCCTTTAGTTGTCCATGCTCTTATTCTCGATTTCTGAGGCCCACAGATGGATGTAGGGCAAACTCTGGGATCCTTTGATATATCCCTAGCTTTTTTAAAAAATTTAAACCAGCAATTTATTATCCCTTCTAGAACCATATTTTTATCTATTTTAATAATGTTTATCGAGGTCCACATGAGGAGGAGAGATCTTTCTGCTCCATCATAATGGCTTATAATCTTATACCAGGCTTCTAGTCCATTTTCTTGTTTCAGGTGTTAGCAATGTGAATCAGCGTATTTGCGTTCTGAAGTTCCACTATATGAAGTAGTCCCAGGCCTCCTTCGTTATTATGTTTTGATAAGGTATCCTTGGCTTCTTTTTTTGCCAAATAAAATTTGTAACTGCTGTTTGCAGCATACCTAACTGTTAGGGACCAGGAACCAGACGGACACAAAACGTAAAATGCAATCACCTTTATTGTAATGACAATAGTGAACAAAGCCAAATCGTGATCCAAAAGCATATACCAAAAGACAAGCCGGGGTCAGGAACCAAGACGGGTACTCAGACAAGCCGGGGTCAGGAATACAGAGATCAGCGAAGTCAGGAACAAGCCAGGAATCAGGAGCCAGGAGGGACGTCAGAGAAAGCCAGGTCATACACAGGAATTCAGGAACACAGCGATAGCACTTGCAGCCAGAAACAACACAAGGGCAAGGAGGAAGTGAGGTTTAGCTGCTTAAATAGCCAAAAGGGGCTGGCTGTGGGCTGGACAATGGGCTGAGTCACAGGAGTGACAGGAGTGTAGCCATGGCAACCCAGCCAAGCTGTATAGCCTCCAGCAATGCAGCAGAAAAGCAGCTAGACCATAACACTAACCAAGGTTTTGGGTATCTTACTGGGAGTGTCCTAAAGATATATGTCCATTTTAAGATTACATATGACTTTGACTATGTTTGCTCTACCCATCCAGGAAATTTCAGGTTTTTCAGGCTCTTCAGCTTTCTATTTGTGATTTTAAGCAGCGGCATAAAGTTAGCCTGGGGAAGTTTATTAGAGTCTTTGGTCATTCTAACTTATACTTAAATCTAATAAAGTCCTGCTCTGATTTCTCCATGTTTATTGGGAGAGAGAGATTGTTTTTGTAAAGTTTAATTTGTAATTTGCTATCTCCTTACATTTTCTTATCTCTTCCGCCAATGGTTCCAGCGATATAATATAGAGCAGGGGGGACTGAGGACACCCTTGACGGGTGTCGTTCTTGGTCTTGAACCAGTCTGATGTAATCCCCTGCCATAGGAGTGGAATAGAGAAACATTATCGTTCTTAGATATCTGCCATCTATCCCGTGCGCCTGCTCCATAATATGCTACCTCACCCTATCGAATGCCTTTTCCACGTCTAATGACAGGACGAGAAGGGGCACAATCAATGCTGTCAACTGTTTTTCTTGTGCTGTTTGCAGGCACTCTCTTTTAGGGATGAAGCCCCTATCTCCTTTTTCATCCTTTCCGCTAGTACTGTAGCGAACAGTATCGGGATTTTCCCCCGGCTTCAAGATTTGGACAATGTTGGCCCTTCTAGGGTGTTATGGGAGCGTTTAGCTCTTCTTTTTGCTGTTCTAGGAGTTTTTTAGCCTTATATTTACCCACATAATCAGCTATATCTTGTCTTATCTCTTCCAGTAGGTTATAGAGCATCTAATAGTATTTGTTGAATGTACCGCCTATTTCTTCAGGGGATAGATATTCTTTTTGGCCATTAATCTTAGTTATTCTTTTTTGAGTTTTTTTCCCCATTTACTTATCTGTAAGCATTTTGTGGGCCCTATTGCCCAAATAATAAATATTTGTGTTCAGATAATGCAGTTTTTTGTTAGTTTCCTCAATCAGAATAGTATTGATTTTGGTCTTTATCTCTGAAATCTTCTATGAATTTCCTTTTGAGGAGCTAGCTTTATTTTGGGAGGACAGTTTTTCCAGGAATATATATAGATCGAATCTTTTTTCATGTCCCATTTTTATCAGGTAACCCCTTATTGTGGCTTTATAAGCACACCAGATGTTTGTATAGGAGGTTCCTTCCTTGCAATTTTCTGCAAAGAAGAAATCAGTCATTTGGTCAATATACTCTGTTTTTTATTTTTCAATATATAGTCATTGATCCTCCATGACTTCCTAGATTTATTTTTATGTTCTCTATATGGGGAGTTCATACCCTGTATATTTAATGACAATATCTTATCTATTTCTTCTATAGCCAGTAACAAACATAAGGCAAAAAAAGTGCAACATTTACAATATTTTAACAATCAGACAGGAAACTCTAGAGTTTTGGGTCATATTTTCCCTATGGCTCCTGTTTTGGAGCAGAGAAAAATTGAGCCAACCTATTGGCTGGTTGTACTCTATTTCACTTCAAAAAGGCGAGAGAAAAGAGGAACCGGCGTCTCCTAATCTAACGTAGCGCCTATTTTAGCTCCGCTAGTGCGAAAGTTTCTTTCTATATTGTTTTTTACATCTGTATAAAGAAAAAAATAGTCAACATTAAGAGCATTACTGTGAGATCTATTCCCTAAAAGGAGAGTGTCAATAGAGTAGAGTCTCCAGGTGAGTTCTATTTTCAACAGACTAATGCACTTCTTGCAGAAATAGTACTCTGGGGTTGATACACTGGGTGTTCACCTGGTATTCAACAGCCACACGGTGTTGTATAGGTTGCCACTCTATTAGCAAAGTGAGCTAAAATTTGAGACTCTCCCAAGGAGGGACTTAATGGAGGTAAGACTTTAATGTTTTCTGTTCTTGTCGAAAATAGTTCAGCCCTTCTGTATGTATTTTTCACTTTGTGATTTTTTTAAAAGTTCTCCTTAAGTGTAAATATGAGTCCAGAAGTGGACTTGCTTACTCACTGTGCCCAGAATGATACCAAATACATCTCCCTGATGAGGCCCAGGAAAAGTAGCAATGAACATCTAGGACAGCTCCATTAATTATTACTTTAAATTCATCATACACTTTGTAACGGAGTGCCTAGGGGGTGATCACTAACCGTATCAGAGCCAGGGACGTTATGGAGCAAACTAGGGCTCCCTGATGTATCAACCTATTGGATTAATGTGGCATCTAGCAGTCAGACCTGTAGACACTTGGCATAGATGATCATTCAGGGAGGTCTAAAGACAATCATAAAATGTAATGGGGTTCAGCAGATACAGACACTTCCCATTGTGCATTGGGGCAGAGGAGACTTCACTAACTTTTTTCTGGCAAGGTCCTTTTGCATTGTTTTTCCTATAAATTCTGGAAAAGAAGCTCAAAGACTATGTGAAGTGGAAATTTCATTTCTACCACTTCCCAGTAACTATCAAAGAGGGTGCAGTTGAACAGGTCCGGTGCCTAATGTGTTAAGGATGCTTTGTAGTCAGCTAGCAACTGCCTAATCCTGAGGAGGGAACGGATTGTTGTCAGACTGTTGCAAGCTGATTCTATGCATGCTTGAAGAGAATTCTATTATTGACAAATTATTCACAATTATTTCAATCCATATGCATTGAAAAAGAAAATGTTAGGTGTATATATGTGTCATGCCTGCATGAACTGAAACTCTTTATATGTCAGTAACATATTTGCTGGGTATCTCAAATTTGGCAAGCTTTGCTAATGTTTAGTACAACATAAAAAGCATAGCTAAGGCAACATGTAATTTTTTAAGATGAAATTGAAATGGCTTTTAAATATCATTAATAAAATCAGATTATATTTAGGTGTCAATTTGCATTAATCATGTTTTTTATAATTGTACACATAATGGTTGAAACTATTGTTAAATATACAAAAAAGGTTTGTCTTACTAAAGAAATAGACAAATAATTAACCCACTTAACTTAATTCAAATTTTGCAAATAAATATCAGTAGACAATATCATGTACATTGTTATCACATTATTTATTCAGCAGTGGAACACTCCTCAAAATATCTTAGCTTCAAGTTGAGGTTTTGCAAAATTATATGTGGGTTGTCTAATAAATCCAGGCCCAGACTGGCCACCTGGCATCCGGTAGCCCAGTTCTCTTTGTATCACCCACTTACCTTTACCAGCCCTGCAGTCAATTTAGGCAAGAGGTATTGAGGTTCATTGTAATTCCGAGGCAATTCCTAGAAATAACATTGTTATATAAAATAAGTTTGTAGCAAATGGCAGCCCAAAAAGAGAAATCACAAAAAACCCAGTTGGAACAAACATTTTATTGGATGTATGACAAAATAGAATCTCTATGTGTAACAGACTGAAACCAAAATCTTTGATGTATTATTCAGATAAAAGTTATGCTTTTGTAAAAAAAAGTAAATCTGTTACTAATTGAGCAAGGTCGGAAGATCATAAACAATTATCAAAATATGGTGCAGGATTATGTAATGATCAGATTGTAAGTGAGTTGTTTTGATGAAATGAAAGATTATCATACTATTACTGTAGTGTGGCTATAAAGAAAAATGAAGCGCATGCATTGTGTCCGCAGCATTCTTCTACTTATTATACTGCAGAGTTGGGATTAAAACTTGGATTAAAGGGGTTGGGTATGATGAATAACAATGTATGTGGCCACTTGACCATCATATGTATATTAGTTTGTTGCACATCCAATTCTAAAACCATGGGCATTAATATGGAGTTCCCCACTTTGTAGTTGTAACACCTGCCACTCTTCTGGGAAGGCTTTCCATAAGATTTTAAAATGTGTCTTTGTGCCCATTCAGCCAAAACAGCATTTGCAAGGTCACACACAAGAAGACCTGATTCACAATCAGTGTTTCAATTCATCCCAAATGTATTCAATTGGGTTAAAGTCAGACCTCTGTGCAAGCTACTTGAGCTCCTCAACACCAAACTTGTCACACCATGTCTTTATAGATTTTGCGTTGTACACAGGGGCACAGGCATTCTGGAACAGGAAAAGGCCTTCCTCAAGCTGCTATCACAAAGTAAGAAGCATGCATTATCTAAAATGTATTTGCTGTAGCATTAACAATACTGTACCCTTCACTGGAACTAGCCCTAACCCTGAAAAACACCCTCAGGCCATTATGCCTCCTTCACCACACTTAAGTAGACACTAAGTATTCCAGCATTCGCTGAACCCTGATTCATCCATCAGATTTGATCATTCCAGAGAATATGATTCCATTGCTCCAGAGTCCAGTGATATTGTGCTTTACGCCACTCCAGCCAATGCTAGGCATTGATCTTCAGCTTGTATGCAGCTGCTCAGCCGTGGAAACAGGCGATTTTGACATGCTACGTGCTTCAGCTCTCTGAACGTGCGTGATCTAGTGCTTCATGGCTGAATTGTTGCTCTTAGACATTTTCACTTCACAATAATAGCACTTACAGTCAACCAGGGCAGAGCTATGAAGTATGACCCATTTTACTGCTTATCCTGAACTGTTCCAGTGTTCATGCCTGAAAAAAACTCCATTATGCAAAAAGGTCAGTTGATGCAACATCCTTACTTCACCAACAATGGTGGCCACCAGTACAATTTCACAATCAGGCAGCAACATAAAACACTGTTGTCTTCCGGTTCTTAGATTCTTACATGGGTCTTAAGCCACGAGTATTGATGTATCTTAGATTGCAGAAAATCAGTGTATTTAAAAACAAGCTCTTGCATTTTCACACAATTTATATGCAATAATCTTTTGAAAAAATAGACACTGACTGACAAAATTGGAAACATTAAAGAATCACATAATTTGACAGAAACATTTACAATGTGTGAAATTAACTTCTCAATTTTATCTGTTTAGTGGAAGACAAAGTGATGAAATGTATATTTATGGTCTTAAACCCCTTTGATCGGGATTGAGTCTTGCTACCTGTGATGGGACTCCCTGTACTCCAACTGGGTACCCTCGTCAATAGCTGCTTCCTAGCTTCCTAGAACTGTATACGGCACACTCCCAAACTCTCCAGTCACCCAAATCACTAGCTGAAGCTTAATGCAGGGTGAAGTACAGGAACTCTTTATTCAGAGTGACACAAAGGGTTTTTATAGAGACATAAATTAATTTTCAACATAGTGGAATATAATGGGGAGGGATGGGAAAAAAAGAACATCTTAGTGGATCATGGGGCGTGCAGACATCAAACAATAGATTGTCACTCCCTGGTTGCATCCTGGCTGTCTGCTAGACATAATCACCTCAGCTTCTGGGAGTGACACCAGGGCCAGACTGGGACTGAAAAGCAACCCTGGAAACATTTGGATACCTGCCCCATATAGTTTATATTGCGATTGAGCTCTTATACCCACACGCACCCCTTATACATACCCAAGTCATAAAAAACATTCTTTTTATTATATTATTTGTATTAAAATATCAGAAAGCAAAAGTGTTAAAAGGCCCTAATAAATTAAATACATTACACATAATGGGATCAAAACATTTGCTACTGCAAACATTTTTAGATGAAGAAGTTCTATTTTATTCAGTGGAACAAAACAGTGATCATATTATTCACAGTATTCTTTTACGAAACTTTTACTTCTTTATTAATTTATGAAAACTATTTTTTAAATGTAATAAAAGCTGTGATTAAGAAAAATATTTTGTTTCTTTTTATTTCCTTTTATTTGCCACTCTGCCCCCAGAAATGCCTTATACCTTTTATATGCCACTCTGCCTCTCTGATATGCCTCATATCCTCCTATATGCCACTCTGCCTCCAGAAGTGCCTTTTAACCCCTATATGCCACTCTGCTTCCAGAAATGCCTTATACCCATATATGCCAGGGACATATCATGGGACATAGTGGCATACAGGGGTTTAAAAGACATTTCTGGAGGCAGAGTGGCATAAAGGCGGTTAAAAGGCATTTCTAGAGGCAGAGTGGCATAAAATGGGTTAAAAGGCATATCATGGGGCACTCTGCCTCCAGAAAAGCCTTATGCCCCCCATATACACACTCCCCCCCCCCCCGACTTACCACTGCTTCTGGCATATGGTGAGGACAGCAGGTGGAGGCCAGCATTCATGAAGTTAAAGAGGCAGGTGTGCACGCACCCCGCCGCCCAATGGCCGTGCCTCAGCTCTTCATCCCACCCCTTTTAAGATGTGGGACGAAATGCTGAGGCTCGGCCATTGGGCGGCACTGTGTGTCCAGGCCGGCCCCTTTAACTTCATTAGGCGCCGGCGGCAGGGTGCCGGGTGCTGCTTTCAATCCCGCTCGCAGCCGCTCAGCAGCTGTTTTGAATGTGGGTCTGCTGGTCGACCAGCCCATGGACCGACGTCCCACCGGGAAATTTCCCAGAATGCCGGTGGGCCAGTCCAGCCCTAAGTGACACAGGAAAAAGTTATCATATACAATAAATAATTGCAAAACCATCATCTTTGTTGGCAAAGTGCAAGACCGATCCCAAATCAATATCAGCTCCACAGTCCTCAGAGCCTCTAATATTTAGGAAATATGGCTAAACCTGTACCGGGGGAAAATCAGTAGAAACTGACCCCCTGTATCTACACACAGAAGTCTTTACAAGGCCAGGGCCCATAGTCAATAGGGAGGAGGCTGGCTCTCAGGCCTCTTCAGGGGCCCCAGTGTTCCGTCACACTACCTTCTAATGAAAAATGGTCAGGTTATTCCTTCTACAAGATTATTGTTGGCCAAAAGAAAATATTTGCTTGCTGACAACCCTAAAAGTGGTTCATGTAACATATCAGGGTTTTTCTATCCCGTTGTTCTACTTAATATTGTTAAATATGTATGGAGTTAAAACCATACAGCTTCTCCGGTTCTCCGGGTCAATACACGAATCCTCCAGGTCTTGACAAACCCCGCTCCAAGCCCATTTCCCCTTTAAATGGGGGTTTCCATGTGATGTCAGCAGGAACGCCTATCAACGTCAGGGGGAGTGCCCATCGACACCAGAGGGAACGCCCACTGGCATCAGTGGAAATGGGGAAAAACCCTCCAAAAGTGTATTTAGGTATTTGTCCTGTTTTTGGTAATTTCATTTATTTTGGAATTTACAGGTTAAATATGATGCGCATTGCTGTTTCTAAATAAGATTTTTTTTAAATGTTGTATGCTAGAAGTTATGCCCCAATAGTGGTCAAAAAATTAAAAACTTGGGGGCGTGGCTGACCAGCAAACAGCATGGACGCTTAGGATCAGAGCTCCGACGCACGCGGCTTCGGTTAAGCATCTTAATCCGTCATGGGTAAGCACGGCAAGGCTCCTGGCACCCCAAGACCATCGGGGTCTAAAGAAAAGGGGTCACATGACATTACATGACACTAGACCCTCTGAAGGACTCTTCTGCCCGATCCTCTCACATCCCTTTTAGGCATATTAAAAAAGTCAGACATGCTCTTCATCTTAACCGTTTGGTGGACGTCAGTAGGGCCCAACACCCTACTGATAGGGATTACACATATTTCTCTGCTCCCCACAACAGATATACGCGTATAGACATGCTGTTTCTCTCTCATCATCATCATCTTTTACAGTTGCGTTCATCTAATATTGACATTTGCTCATTTAGTGACCATTCTCCCGTACACTTTACCCTTACACTGACGCAACCTAAATTTAAACCCTGGACTTGGAGGCTTAATGAAAACATTTTAGATAATCCTGTCCATTTATCTGATCTATCCGACCATCTCAAGCATTATTTTGCCGATCACACTTCCGTCGACCTCCCCTTTCCTACAGTTTGGGAGGCTCATAAGGCCGTCATGAGAGGCCACTTTATACAATTAGGAGCCACCCTTAAGAAAATTCGTCTGGCCGAAATCACCAGACAGATACACAGGCTGGAACAATCTCATAAAGCCACATTGTCCCCTGATCTTCTTTCTCAGCTCCTCACCCTTCGATCCCAATTGGCCTCCCTTTTAGAGGATAGAACGAAGCGTTCTTTTATGTTGGCCAAAAAGCACTTTTATGAACTGGGCGATAAGCCTGGGAAGTTACTGGCCAGGGCGCTGCGGGCGCAGTCCTCCTCCTCATACATACCCAGAATCAGGAACGGCAGGGGTACCCTCAGCTATGAATCCTCTGAGAGCAGTGCTTCTGTTTTGGATCTCTTTCAATAGAAGCTTTCTTCAGTTGTTGAACTGCTCCAAATTATATGATTATAGATGTACGTGCACGGAGAGAGAAATAAGACACACGACACACTCTGGGTTATGGTCCAAAATCACTCTGTTTTATTACAATACGGACATAGGTTATATAGTGTCCAACAAAGTAGGACGTCTTATCACATATAAGCATCTTAATTGGTTAATTCCTTAAAACTATGCGGATATAGGCAGAAAAACCGTTATAGACAAACATCAGGCGACACTTAGGTAATTTCCTGGTATCTGGAACAAACTGCGGTTAGCAAAATATAGAGTACGTGTTTACTTGTACTAAATGCCCTGAACTACTGCTATTTGCGTCTCTCGCATATTTGCGTAAGGTTTGACCCTTTACACTGGTCAGAGCCAGCTTATATTCATTATAACTTGTAAGCGTTTCGTGCTGAGATATATAAACATAACTCGGTTCCATAACACTTCCATGAGTACTACTCGTCCCTTTACAACTTGCCAGCGACAGCTCCTAGTGGCCCGCAGGTCCACCCTTCTATCCAGTCTTACCCGACGGAACACTTTCCTCAGCGCCTAGAGGATTCCGTCATTGAGTCCTTAAACTCCCCGATCACCAGTGATAACCCTCGCCTTGAAACTCTCCCCTAAGGGCAAGAGTCTGGGTCCAGATGGCCTCACCACCAGCTATTATCGTCGCTTCTTTCCGGTGCTGGGTACCCACATGACAAAATGTTATAACTCCTTAGCAGGGGGTCAGGCCCTCGATCCATTGTCCAATCTCGCTCATATTGTGGTTATCCCTAAACCAGGGAGGGACGCAGACCATTGTTCCAATTACCGGCCTATCTCCCTGATCAACACTGATCTCAAATTGCTGGCAAAGGTGATGGCGCTGCGCTTGGGCCCGTCTCTCCCCTCCTTGGTCCACAGGGACCAGGTGGGGTTTGTCCCAGGGAGAGAGGCTAGGGACAACACGATCAGGGTGCTGAATTTGATAGCTCATGCCACTACTCACAACATTCCCCTCGCCTTGATATCTATGGATGCCGAAAGGGGGAACTTTCTTAATCTTGTCAGGGCCCTGTACTACAACCCGTCCGCGCAAATTAAAGTAAATGGCATCTTGTCTTCACGTATTCACATACACAATGGCACCCGGCAAGGTTGCCCCCTTTCTCCGCTGTTGTTCATTCTGGCAATGGAGCCCCTTGCCTCTGCACTTCGGAGAAATGCTAATATCACTGGCCTTCATATTGCTAATCATACACATAAACTCGCCATCTATGCTGACGACATGCAGCCCTCTTCCTCCCTCTCACACATCATTCGGGAATTAAACATTTTTAAAGATCTCTCCAATTATGCCATCAACTTACAGAAATCAGAGATCCTGGGAATTAATTTGCCCGTGTCACTCCAGGAAACCTTGGTTAGGGACTTCCCCTTTCGTTGGCAGTCTAGGGCCATTAAATACTTAGGTCTCTGGATTTCGGCGGATCTCTCCCAGCTCAAGTCATTAAACTTTGATGCCCTGCTCTCCACGGTACTTAGTGATCTTCGCAGGTGGGCTGTGCCACATATATCGTGGTTCGGCCGTATAGGGGTCATAAAAATGAATATACTCCCTAGGTTCTTATATCTATTCCAGTGTCTCCCTATATTCCTCCCCAAGGCCTACTTCAAGGCATGTCATAGAGTTTTCCGTAAATTCATATGGGGGGATCGTAACCCTCGTTTATCGTTCCATCATTTGGTAAGGCCCAAGCTCCGTGGGGGCTTGGGGGTCCCCAGTGTGGAATCCCACCTCCGTCGTATCGTGGAGTGGTCCCTAGAGGTACCGAAGCTGTGGATTCCCCTACAAGACTCGTTTATGTTGCACCATGTCTCGGCGGTTCCATGGTTAACGGACCGATTCCGTTGCTTAAAGGTAGCTAAACACCCCACGATCTCGGCTACGTTGCGAGTCCTCAAGCGACTCTCATGTCGTCGACTTCTTACGTCTTCTCCGTGCCCCCTTCTCTCCCTTTCACATAATCCGGCGCTCTCCCCCGACTTGCAGAGGGGCATTTCTGACTCTTTGCCTCGTCTGGCGACGACGCACGTTAGACTTTGCCATCTCCTCCAGGGCACCGAGTTTAAACCCATTGCTGCTCTGGTTGGGCAGACACCTCCTCCCTTTCGCTCGGTATTCCTGCTTCACCGATTGAAACATTATGCTTCCTCGCTTCTTCCTAACGCTCTACTCACTAGGGAGCTGTCTGCTTTCGAGCAGTTGTGTGTTTTACCTAAGGAACCTCCGCACCTCCTCTCACATCTGTATGCACTAGTAGTTGACGCCCACTGCACTTCAAAGCCGTTTTAACCTCAGCCTCTGGGAGAAGGACCTTTCTACTCAGTTTACTGACGATGAGTGGGATAAAATGTTCTTACTCACCCATAAAAGTGAATCCAGGAAAACGCATTTAAGTTGTTATCTCGTTGGTACAAGGTACCCCTGGAGCTACATCGCTACTTACCCCAGGTTTCTCCCCTGTGTTGGAGGTGCGCGGAGGCGGATGGTTCCTTTCTCCACTTGTGGTGGGAGTGCAGGGATATCCGTCCGTTCTGGGAGGCTGTCGTTAGGGTGATAGTGGAGGTGTCTGACCCCGATTTTGTTGCCTCACCAGAGTCATTGTTACTCTTGCACACGCATGTCTCCTATGGGACCTATAAGAGGTCTCTCACTATTCACTTGATCCAGGCGGCAAAGTCGGTTATCCCCCGGTTCTGGAAGAGGCCAGGCCCCCCGCCGATTGATGCCTGGATATCTAGGGTTAATTTCATATATCAAATGGAGGATTTGGTGGCCGCATCCCAGGGGCGAGAATATAAGAATGGCCTTAAATGGTTCCCATGGTTGTCCTTTATGACCTCGCCTCGCCTTCTGGTCGCCGGCTACGGGCGATCTCCCTTAAGGGCGTCGGGCGGAGACACCTTGGCGACTCCTCCCGCCTCTGTTGCTGACCTCTGATTATGTCCTGCGATTGGCCTTTTTTGTCTACTTTTTGTTGCATCCTGTATCCTTATTCAACTTTATGTTGTTTTCTCGGCGTCGTGAGATTCTCGGTTTCTTTGTTTATCGTTACTTGATTCTTGTTTCATACATTGTAACGTTTATGGTCCTACTTTGTATTCTCCAGCCTCTACCTTACGCCTTTTTAGTCGCTAAGGGCCCTTACGCGACTCTGGTATGCGGTAAATTTTTAGATCCTCCTATGTGAATGATCGTATCTATTTTACTGTGTGATACTGTGGATCGCTTTTGCCGCTTACATTTATTTCCTACTGTATATCTCTTGCACATTTTATGACATGTTTTTGCCATATATCTGTCTTATTATTGTGCATGTTTAATAAACGGAGAATTGAAAAAAAAAAATGAAAAACTTTTAACAGAAGTATATATTCTTTGAAAGTTGACATCCCAAAGTATTTTACATGGGGCATTTTAACACTCATGGTTTAACCATTTTAGCGCCAATCTCTCCTAAACATTGCAGTCAAATTTCATTTTCGTCATTTTTAACAAACCCATTCTATCTCTGGGTCCGTGAAATTACTGAACCAACTTGTGAACCAAGTACAGGAATAGGGCATGTCTTTTAGGCACTGCAGGTTCAAAATTGGAACATGCACATTTCAGTTTTCAAACTTTGAATTTTGACACATCACTTTACTGGGCCCAGTAAAGGTCCCAAATATCAATTTAACCCCATAAAACTATATATTTCCTGAAAGCACAAAGTCCAAGGCCCTCAAAGTCACCCCCCTACCTTTCATGCTGATAGCAGAAGGGGTAACATTAGGATAGTGTTGTGAATTGTTATAGGTAGGATTAGATGTTAGGTTATAGCAGTAGCGTACCTAGCGGGGGAGGGGCAGTCCGCACCGGGTGCCGCTCATCAGGGGGGTGCCAACTTGCCGCACCCGGCACCCCTCCGGAGATGGATCTCCCTTGAACCCGGCTTAAAATCACTCAATGGAGCAGGAGGTCTGTTAAAGACCCCCGATACCGCTCCCTTGCGATCCGCGTGGCAACACTTGCTGTGCACCGGGGTTTGTTGTCAGATCCCGGCGCACAACACTGAAGCCGCGCCCACCGCTGTCCGTGCCCTCTGAACCGGAAGAAGACAGAAGAACTGAAGAAGAGGACGAAGAGCAGGAAAAGGAGCTGTAAGAAGAAAAGAGGAAAGGTAGGAAAGCATTCAGTGAGAGTGACAGTGAGAGTGGATTGTTATGTGTGGATTAGTGTATGTGTGGATTGGTATATGTGTGGATTGGTATATGTGTGGATTGGTATATGTGTGGATTGGTACATGTATGGATTGGTATATGTGTGGATT
>VKOC01019719.1:0-44963 GCA_009364415.1 Spea multiplicata | reverse complement strand
TGAAACATCTAACTTGTAAAAGCTGGAAAAACTGCCTAAGGTCAAAAAAGCAATTTCCACAGAAAGGCTTAAACGCCAGAAAAAACTCCAGAAAAACCGCCAAAACGCAGGAAAATGCAGTGGCAGTTTTCTTGGCAGTTTTCCTGGCGTTTTTCATCATGAAAAAAACGCCGGACAAAAACCCAAGTGGAAACCTAGCCTAAGGCTGAAAACCAGAAGCCAACTTCAATATAATGACTTAACAGAATATATATAGGAGTAAGTGAGTGACACCTTTGGAATCTGTGTGGCACCAACCACACCCCACTGATGAGGTCTATAATGGTTGAAATGTATTTCTGTAGTTCTTGGGTCCCTTGTGCATAGATAATTTCTGGGCTTGCCTAATGGGTGGGCTAAGACATGCTGTGATATATTAATGGATATTTTATTCTATAGCAGCATAAGTGAGCTACAGCTCAAGACGTTCCTGAGTGGTGATGACCATAGGCAGGCTATTAGGTCACTGTCTATTATTGGTTGTGCTAGTTTAATACCTCTTTTTACACTATTTTTCCCTATGGGAATCTCTTGGGGCTCAGTGCATATGGGATGCCAATTGCACCACACTGCTGAGGAGCATGAAGGCTAAAAAATAGACCCCATTAAAGTTTATGGTTCAAGTCTTACCAATGATGCACAACACATAACTGCAAAGAAAGACTTAAGGACAAAGCAGCAAAGCTGAAATTCATGAACAGCTAATGAAGTTAATTACATATATACACCTCCATATAGTCCTAGTTTGCATGCATTTGGAATGCAGATGTGTTTGACTTAAATACAGATCAACACAAAATAATAGACTTTTTAAAGTGTGATTACTAACCCACATGAGTAGGAGATGAACTCTTACTGTAAATTCTCTTTTAAACACAAGATGGTGAAATAGCTCATGAGGGAGACTACAGCAGTAAATAAAATGTACCCTCCAAATGTGTGTATAAAAAAACACATATGCAGAAGTTTTGAAACAGAGGACCTATACAATGTTTATATTAAAAGAAACAGGGATATTTTAAAAGACAATATTACATATGACAAAAATTGAAAGGTCAAGGGAAATCAATTAGGTTTTTTTCAGATTCCATAACATCTACTTATAGGAAGGTCACATCTCAAAGATGTTTTAGATTGCTACTATGTGGATATTCCAATATTGCCCATATATGGTAATAATTATACCTAAGTGATTGTAAAATGGTATAACACACAAGTTTAGAAGGGCAATGTTTCTTTTTGCTCTCTTTCTTCTCTATCTTTTAAAAAACCTACGGCACTCGGGATCCATCTTCTTGTTACTATCATTTTTCATCATTTAGCACTATAGATATTCTACATTTGTCTAAGAAATCTATATAAAATACTCAGAACCTGTGATTTCATCTTAACTTTGGTCACAAAGGCATTTAGATATTCTGACAAAACAAATATGTAAACACTCACAGTTTGTTGCCTTTCTCTGCCTGATATTGCATGTTCACATACCTTACTAAATGGCCTCCTCCCAATTTCTTATCGACTCCACTTGCCTGTTTTGGGGGTTGGTTCTAGGGCCCTGGGAAAGAAAACCCCAGTTTAGTCCCTTTCACTGCCTCTCGGATCAACCCTGGTTCTAGTCCATTACATTAATAATTTAATGGTGTCCAGACCCTGCATAAAGCATATTCATTTCAGTACTATGCACTTCAATATTACTAAACGTTGGGCAGCATCGAGGTAAAGTAAGGTTACATTACTGTATGTTGAGCCTAGAAAAGTTGAAAATATATTTCCGTAGCATACCGTATGTCTTTTTTCCGTAGCCTCTCAACCTTTAAAGATAGTGGATGTGAGCAGTGTAGACAAATAGTGGTAAAAAACATGTAACTCATCAATGTCCTTGTATTTCTACATTGTATTTTAAGAGATTCCACAGTTAGAGGTTACACATTTCTTAGTCTAGGAGCAAATTAAATCACCTATTTCTTAGAGCTTTAATACAAATGGATTTTTTTAAGTGATACATTGTCAAGGAAGAAAAAAAGCATTTCAATGAAAAACATCACAGTGGTAAACTAATTGAATGTTACAGATGTAACAACTGCCTTCGGGTGTTAATAGCTGCAAAACATTAATATGTCAAGATGTAAAAGAACTAAAAAAAATATACTAGCTCTGAACATTTATCTTTTGTGAAATAAGATATGTGAGCCGCAGGCCCTATACATAATTGCAATAAGATTTAATTAGACTGATTGTACCCTCATACAGTTCAGAGAAGAAGACAGATGCATATATCAATATGGTACATGAAAAATTAATGGCAATCAAAGCAGCCAAAGCTGTAGGATCAAAGTCTGGATCTCATAAAAATAAATAATGACACCAACAAATATTTGTGGGAAATTTCATATTTTGTTATCCTGTGACCTAGTGGTTTCCTGCCTTTTCTGTAATGAGATCTACTATAAAAATTTAAGGTATCAGGAATATATTTTATAACATTTTATTGATTTATTATTTTGTGTTTGATATTTCTTTTTTCTTTTCTATGAACATGTTAGAATACTGCAGATAAATACAGTACAACCCCAATCATCTCCAGACATGGGGGAATTTTTCAAGTTAGGGTGCTGAGCAGAACAATCGTGATGTAGACTCATGGAGCGTCCATGCAGAGCCTGTAAGGGCTCTGTAAGGGCTTTGTTTCACATTTGCTGGTGTGCCTGGACTTCTGGGTAGACTTCTGTATCGCCCGCCATCGATCTTGGCAGGAATTTGCTGTGATCGATAAAAGCACAGTGAGTTCATAATGGACTATAGATCTACCAATAGTTTATCATCTACTGGAGAGCTTTGCTCAACATAATAGCACCACTGCCATATCTACAAATTTTACTTTTGTTAGGTGACATGTTTAAAGACAGGTCAATGGTGTGGTTAGAAGGCAGGACCATTCACTTACTTTACCAATCTAGTCCAATGAGGGTGCATGGAAGCAGAACACAAGGATATGACATCATATGATGGTGCACTGCGTCAATACATTGCAAGGTGTACAATACATTGTACATACATTGTAAGTTGTGATTTATCTGCCTAGTAGTCCATGACCCCCACTGCCTGCAAAAACACAACAGTGGGACTGCATGACAGGAGTCTTGTAATTGTGTAACCCTGACACACCACACATACACTGTATGGAGAAACGTATTGGACACCTCACAATTACCTCACCAGGGACTTTCAGACAATGATGCCACCACTGCCATAAGGGAAGCTAAGCTAAGAGTCATAGCAGAGGGTATAGAGAAACATAAGAAGCAAGGGGACTCAGCGAGCAAGTGGGACTCGGCAAGAGACAAGAAGACCATGCAAGAACCTTAATCAGACAAGACATACTTGGTACATGGAACAAGGCAAGAAACACAGGGGATGGAGTGAGGAGCCGAGATCCTCAGATATTTCTCCTTTAAGCAAATATAGGATATCTTAACTGGGACAAGGGGAGAGGAAAGAGGAACTGATATCCTCAGATGATTAAGGGAAGAGAAGGCAAAGGTAAAAATACTGATACACAGCTACAGGACTACCCTAGGACTATATGATAACAATTTAGTCAAATTATATGGCCATAGTATGCTTAGCCCACCACTATGCCAAAGTACTGCAATATTCGGTGGGTCCTAGTGCTAAACCCTGCCTACAGAATTTATAACATGCTAAAACTAAACATTAAATCTAAACACAGAGCAGAGATAAAGACATACCTAGAGACTGCAGGCTGAAAAAAAACATAACAAATGGGTGGGGCACAACTTATAAAGGAAACAGAAGCTGAAGCTAAGAGCAGGACTGGAATCAAAGAATGAGGTATTTCTGGAGGCAGAGTGGCATATAGGGGATTAAAAGGCATATCATGGGACAGAGTGACATATAGGAGGGTATAAGGCATATCAGGGAGACAGAATGGCATACAGGGGGATATAAGGCATTTCTGGAGGCAGAGTGTCATATAGGGGGTTAAAAGGGATATCTTGGGACAGTTGCAATATAGGCGGGTATAAGACATATCAGGGAGGCAGAGATGGCATATAGCTGGGGTAAAAGTATTTCTGGGGTGAGTGGCAAGCCTGGGGGCAGATGTGCATAACTCGGGGGCAGGTTGGCAAATAGTTTAATTCATAAATATTTATATATATAGTTTACTGTTTGGAAACAAATTAAAACAGATATTCTTAATTGGAAATGATACAAGCTATATTGGTTGGGTCGAAAAACTGCCTTAAAATTACAGCTCTTCCTAAGCTGATTTATGTCATTCATACAATTCCAATTAGACTCCCCTCAAAACTTTTATACACCATACATACATAATTTTCAATAGATTTTATTAAGGGTAATTCTAGAGCTTCTAGGGCTACTATGTTTGTTCCAAGACTTTGGGGGCAGGGGGCGATCATCCCCCCACCTTAGTTCTTTTTTTAAATTATTTTTATATGTACAGAAATATAGAAATTGGCAGAAGATAGAACCATTTGGCCCATCTAGTCTGTCTATCTTTCCTGATGTTAAGACTTTAATCAGTTATTTGTTTTGTCTTAGATTTCATGATAGCCACGAGCTTATCCTACGCATGTTTAAATCCCTTCACTGTATTTGCCTTTACCACTTCTGATGGGAGGCTGTTTCGTTTATTTATCATAATTTTGGTGAAATAAAATATATGTTTTAATGTAGTTGTAAGCAGAGCCGGCCTTAAGTGTTCTGGCGCCCTGTGCGGACTAATCTTCTGGCGTACCCATCCCAAAAAAAATCTCGCCCCTCTGCCCCTTCTTGCTGAAAACTTCACAAGCGACCGCTCGGCGCCCCTGCCCAGACCTTAAATTAAAACACTGTTTTGTTTTTTTTTAACTTTACTAACATCCTCTGTGTTAAATACAAAAAACAAAAAAACCTCGATGTCCCAGGCAGGCTCCTGCTGCAAACTGGCATGTTTTAATAACTTACACTTTGGTATATAATCACTGAATAAAACATACATAACCTTAACTTACTCTATGATATTTTAGAGATTTAGTGTTAATGCTTACTTGGTTTTGTCTTTTTGTTTTTATAAGAACATTGTTGGGAGAATTATAAATGTACCAGACAATAATGGGGCGCAGATACATATAGGGGAAGAAACAAAGTGTAAACCCAATAGTGTGGGTAGATTTTATAGTTATAGAGCACTCACAAAAGAAAGGGATGAATCAAACTCATCTATGTTGAATGAAAAGGTTGTCCTTTAATATTCTTTGTAGATTGCTAAAAAAGTAAACTAAAAATAGTGCAGTACCGAGGGACTATAGAAATAGCCCAGCAGACAAAATGGCCACTCACATTTAGTTCGTGCACCAAAGTGCTTGAAGAGTGTCAGTTGGCAGTCCACCGATGTATGGATGTAGAATAGTCCAAGAAGAGTACTTCTAAACGCGTTTCGCCGACCTGGCTTCTTCAGTAGAAGTGTAATATATAAATAATCTTGTCTCATTGCCATGTATTTCCTTATATAGATACTTCCGTATATGAGTCATCTTGCGTCGTTCGTTTACGTCATCACGTAAACGGGCGTCGTTCCGTCATCACGTCGTCCACTTCCGCACATGAATTATCTCGCGTAGTTCATCTCCATTATTGCACCATCCACCTTCGTTATCTCACCATCTATTTGGATTTATGTTATTTTTCGGTTTTCGGTACGTAACCCCGCATCATTACGAGTGATCCTTATTTTCCACTTTCTCTTCCGTTGTCGCACGTCTCCCTTTTCATGTGGATTAAAATTTATTTTTGTGTGTATTTCTTCTTTACAACAATAAAGATATAAAAGGATGTTCCATATATATAATATATTGTCGTATTCTGTTTATCGATTGTGTCTCAACAAATCCTCATGGATCGCTCTATTTAAGAGGATACGACCTTCTCAGAGGTGGAGAACAAAAAAAGAAAAACGGTTAGGATTAGTTAGACAGGTAAGTAAAATTGATGTTTTAATTGACCGGAGTGGACAAAAGGTGCAAAAAAAAAACGCAAAAAAAGGAAAAAAGAAAAAATATCCACCAGAAAAAGTTATATGTGAAATAATTTTTTTAAAGTGAAATAGGTGAAAAAAAACCTTATATGAAAAATGGTTTTATGTGTGAAATCATATTTATAAAGTGAAATAGGTGAAAAGACCTAAACCATAATAAAATGTCTATATTTAGAGGAGTTATTTAGTGAGTGTGTCTCTTTATATAGATATATAAATAACCTAAATAGAAATAAGCTAAAGACATCAAAGAGTGATTAAATCTCCTAAATATTAATATGTGTCATATATTGTTATAGATATGTGTTCTGAAATTCTTATGTGGGTACTATTGTGTTTATTTTACACACTACACGTGATTTGAGGTTTATTTCACAGAATTATAAATGTGTAATTATCTTTCTGCTAGTTCCATAATCAGGTATAGAAACATCTTGGAGAACAGCTATGCAAATCTGAATATGCCTTAGCGTCAAGCAGATTCAGTGATACATTTCCAAACAAAAATGAAAGGCGTTAGGGATACTTTGTTTTAAGGCTGTCAAGCGATGCAGAAAAATGGAAAAACCTGCAAAACACTAGTGGTATTAACAATAAAAAAGAATGATACAGTATGAGCCAACGCTTTTGATGCCAACTTTAAAGACAAGGTTGGAATCAACAGATCCAACCACCCCCACCCTAACGCATCCCCATATTAAGTGCCTTTTCCCCTACGAATGTGTAACCTGTTGATAAAACCATTATCTCACCTAAATACCGAGCTCTCACAGGAGCTTGCCAGCTGTACTTTGTCTGCATTTGCCACGATTCCACAAAAGCCCTCGTTCAGCATTCATAATTTCCTGTCTCTGCTATATCACTCTGGTTGACATTCTAGAGGCAGTGGACCCCCTCAACTTCAATCTGTTGAGAATACTGCTGTTAGGCTAATAGTTTAAAATGTAAGTAAATGTAGTATAAATGTAAGCATGCAAAAAACCTAACACATAAATTATTGGTTAATATGATGATAATATTTTGTTAATTTAGGAATCACTTCTGAACGTTAACTTTTCTTTTTAAGTAATCTCATTTATATAGGAGTTTTGTTTAAGGTTATGGAATTTCAACTTGCTCCGGATTGTCTAGCTAACTAATATGTAATTAGATAAATAATAATCCTTAATAAAATAAATGAGAGCGACTAAAATACTTGATTATAGCATAACAACTAGTTAGTGTGGATGGCTTTCATATGAGAAAGTAAACGGTGAAATTATATAAACATTTTTCATATGAATATGTTAATGAAAATTATGCGGGATCAAGGAGCAGGGATCAGCTGAAAATGTCTACAGCGGAGAAGGTATTGTATCATATCACAAGAATGTATTCATCGCAGCTTTTTATATATTATTTTTTTTTAAATACCCTAAATACTGTGACTTTTTGCTATTATTACCACTAGGTTTCATTGAGATTCTTTTTTTCCGTGGTTGATGTACCCACACAAAATGACTTACATTTCAAACCAAAGAAACACACAGAAATAGTTATGAGTCCTAGTATAAAAAACCTATACTAAAATACAAATACATTTTTTTTTTACAATTTTGCTTACATTATCCTTTATTAATGTATAGTAGTAACCTTAGCGATACTTTTTTTCCACAAAAAATGTATTTTTGTGGAAACTGGCCCTTTGGTCAATTGAGAGTAATAATAAAAATCAAAAAGCAGTTTTAAAATCTTTTCCTTAGGAGAGCTGGACGGAGCAAAGGAAAAGTTCTTCAATGTATTGACTCAATCAATCATACTTTTTGTTGTTTTCTTCGTGGTTGGACTGACCGCTGCACAGCATATCATTTTGTGGCTCATCATAATATGCAAAGTTTTTCCTAAAAAACAAATGTAAGTTCTTAAATTATCAATAAATGTGTATATCCATGATTTATGACCAAAGAATTAATCCTGACCTGCACATTTCTGGGTGACAATTTGCACAAAAAGACTCATTAGGACCCAATGCTGTTTTATATTATTAAATATTGTTCATTGAAATGAACTGTACAAATATGTAATAAATGACATTTCTGAACACAATTAAGAGGTTTTCAGTGCAATGCATTGCTACTGAAGATGGTATACACATTTTATTCTGCTTCATAGGCTTCTACATATGATTAGCTAAATACTTTTATGCCTTTATGCTCATAAATTATCATATCATTGGAGATGATTAAAATAGAAATTATGTCTTTTAGGTCCATGGAGCTGACATCAGTGAATAGTACCCAGCCTATGTTAAGATGGACATAGTCGAAATGTGAAGATCAGATGCCCTTAAACATCTTCAACATACTGTTCAGTTTTTCTTTACCTAATTTTGCTCTATCACGTCTTTGACATGTGTGTATAAATATGATTCAATGGGCATTAAAAATAAAATCAAAACAAGAAACTTGAAGTTTACAAATTTGATATGAACGAAAAAAATATCCCCATACTCGATGGTAGCAGTTGGCAAAATGGCCAGTGGTTGCACAGAAGAGGTTGAAGAAAGCATTGCATCCTCGGATGACTTGCATCCGACGTTTCAGCACTGCTTTGCAATGTCCACTTGTGATCTTTTGCCTGGAAAGACCTAATTTTCTTCCAAAATTGTTAGCATTTAAAGGCATGCATTCCCATCTGAGTCAGGTCAGTCTAGCTAGCATAAAAAAAATATGCAAGACTTTAGTGACTGTCTACTGTTACAAAAGTAATGCAATAATTCTCACTGAGACAATTAAACATTTATGCCAAATTGTATGGTAACAGAAGCTCAAAAATATCTAACCTCACAGAGAAATTACACTATTTACAGTATCCTATATGTATCCACTCACATTCCTTAAAAATAAACATTCCTTGAAAAGAAGAAAATATATCTATAGCACTTGTAACTATATAAAGCAAAAGATTCCTCCTGATCCTTTCTACAAATTATTCAGACCTTACTGGAAATGTAGTAACTACCAATCGTACTTTACCATTTTTACTCTTACTATTGCCTCCTAGGACAAAAAAATACAAACAAGGATTTATCCTATTAACCCAAAAATTCACTAGACTGGTGGGCAGTTCTAAAGGAGCCAACATTCATAAATAAATAGCCTATAGAAGGAAAATAGAAAGGCGCTTGCCAAAGACCATTAAATAAGAAACTTGTGGAGTCTGGGCCTAAATTATAATGTCATATCTTGATGTTTGATGGGACATGTGGAAGAGGGCTTGGTTGCGCTGATGCTAATGTTACTGGTTGGCGTCCTCCTCTTCATTCTGATTAGAAAGTTGATTCTTTCTTAGAAATTGCAATCTGGACTAGTTACTGAAGATCTCAAGAATTTCTTCTTTCCAGAGCCAGTTAAGCTTAGATCACTTGAAACTACGAATATCATTGTTCAGAACTGCCTTTATTGCTTCGTGGCATTCTTTCTACAAGGTGCTGGAAACATTCCTCAGAGAGTATGGACATGATGGCATCACGCAGTTGCTGCAGATTTGTCAGCTGCACATCCATGATGTGAATCTCCCGTTCCACTACATCCCAAAGGTGCTCCATTGGATTGAGATCTGGTGATCTGGTGTGGGGCCATTGGAGTACAGTGAGCTCATTGCCATGTTCTAGAAACCAGTTTGAGATGATTTGAGCTTTGTGACATGGTGCATTATCTTGCTGGAAGTAGCCATCAGAACATGGGTACACTGTGGTCATAAAGAGATGGACATGGTCAGCAACAATTCTCAGGTAGGCCGTTTAAACGATGTTCAGTTGGTATTAAGGGGCCAAGAAAATGTCCCCCACACCATCACACCCACCATCACCACCCTGAACCATTGATGTAAGGCAGGATAGATCCATGCTTTCATGTTGTTTATACCAAAGTCTGACCCTGCCATTTGAATGTCGCAGCTGGAATTAAGACTCATCAGACCAGGCAACATTCTTCCAGTATTCCATTGTCCAATTTTTATTAGCCTGTGTAAATTGTAGCCTCAGTTTCCTGTTCTTAGCTGACAGAAGTGGCACCCAGTGTGGCCTTCTGCTTCTGTTGTGTGTTCAGAGATGGTATTTTGCATACTTGGTTGTAATGAGTGGTTATTTGAGTTACTGTTGCCTTTCTGTCATCTGGAACCCATTCTCCTCTGACATCAACAAGGCATTTTCGTCCACGCAGCTGCCGCTCACCGGATGTTTTCTCTTTTTCGGACCGTTCTCTGTGTGTGAAAATCCCAGTAGATCAGCAGTTTCAGAGACAGTCAGCCCGCCTGGCACCAACAACCACATTCAAAGTCACTAAAATCTTCTTTCTTCCCCATTTTGATGCTAGTTGTCTTGACCACGTCTACATGCCTAAATGCATTTAGTTGTTGCCATGTGATTGGCTGATTGGCTATTTACCTAGGGAGTAGGTGTGGATGAGGAAGAGTGGTGAGTAATGAGGGTGGCTGGATTATGTCTGCAAGGCATGCCCCTTTTATGTTGCACCCTAGGGACAAACTTTTTAGGGGCCAACTTGCCCTTAACCCTTGGGTTACAGATGGTGGCCAGTGTGGTCAGCCTACTGATTAGCTTTGCAATGTCTACTTTTGCCTGGAAATACCTCATTTTGTTCCAGTAAGTCATGCATGTGTTGTTCAAGATAGGTAAGTACGGGGATGACATGGTCGAAAGTGGCAGTACTTTGGCTTAAGTCCTTGGACACATCACTAAATAGCTTCAGGTTCTCTACCACTTGCCCCATTAATGCCCATTCCCCTCTGCCCAATGGACTAGACACCCCAATGTTCTGCTCAGAGTACATTGAACGAAGAGCCTGCTGCTGCTCATAGATCCATTCCATCATGTCCAGGGTGGAGTTCCAGCAGGTGACTACATCCTGGCATAGACGGTAGTGGGGTAAGCCTGCCTTTTCCTGCACCTCTCTTTCATCTCCTGCTTGCCCTCACTCTGCAGTGAAGGTGCCCAGCAATCTTAAGGCACTTTTCAATCAGTTTTGGAAGCCTACACTTCTTGTCAGTTTGAATACTTTTTCTAACTGCTTTCACCATGTTTGCTGCCCCATCAGTAACCACCATTTCCATTTCTAATGCTGTGCCTGCCTGTGGTACAATCCATTGCACCAGTATCTTCCAAAGAGCTGCCAGAATGTGAGCTGATGTGTGCTACTCATCCACAACCTCAGCACCTCAGCATGATGTAGGAAGGACCCATACCTTGGTGCCCTTCTGTTCCTTTTCTGCCCTTTTTAAGCCATGTACCTCTGTCTACTCTGGCTACAGTGGTCCTTACCCTCTAAATATTTGTGCAGCCAGTGTGTCATCAGTGGAAAAAAAGGCATGCTCTGCACTAGTGGCGCTCCATATGTCGGAGGTGAAGTGGATTGTTTGTCCAGCTGCCTTGGACAGCTTGGCCTTCAACAATGACACACAAGACTGGTAAAGGGAGGGCACTACAATCTTGTTGAAGTGAGACGGGAAGGTAGTGGGGAGAGATAGAGCCTCTAGAAGCTGCTTGATTCATCCCAGAATTGGTGAAATGTCCTTTCACCTTACCTCTGCCAACTACCTTATGACACAAGTTGCACCTTGCACTACATTCATCTGCCAGTCTGAAAATGCTCCCACACTTTACCACAAAGTTGTACACCAGATGAGGTAGCAGTGGCATTAGTGATTTTTTGTGGTTTGGAGGAACATATTCAACAGAGAAACTGTCAGAGATGTCGCTCCAAGTCTGGCTTATAATCTAAATCCAGGTCATTGTCGTCATAAGCATCGTCATCAAATTTGCCCATATCCTTTTCCACCTGGGTAGAAGGAGGAGAAAGGCCCACTCCTGCTCAAAGAGTAGAGCTTTCCTCTTCTTCCTCACTATCCTGTGGGGCAAAAATAAATCTGCTGCTATCATCTGACAATGTCAATGTGTGCTGCCCCTCTTTGCTCTGGAGAGTGCTGTCAGTGCCTACTGTAGTGGTAGCGCCAGGGGTGGTAGTTGTAGCCCCAAGGGCAGTTGTGGTTGCACCAGTAATGGTGGTTTTATTTCATGCTTCACCATAAATAGCTTGCAAGCTATCTTTGATCTGGAACCCCTTAGTGAGTCATTGGTTGTAATTTGAGTAAAACCGTGCCTTAGTTTGGTATATTTATTTATGAATTAAAATAATAGATGGTATGATAGAAAGGTAATTAAAAAAAAACTTGTCAACAAATTACATGTTTGGCTAGTAGCATAAATAGGCAACTTGATTAATCAACTGAATTCTAGTCTGGAACAGGGGAAAAATGTCTGATGCAGTCCTCACAGCTTCTCTAGTCCACCCCACGACATTTTCTCCACTAAAATAAGTTATCAAGTTATAAGTTTTAACAAACACGTTAAAAATAAAGATTGTAGAAACTGAATGCACAAGTCTAATACATATACACATACATAGCATTTATTCTGTTTACATATACTTAGGGCCTGGGAAAAAAATTAACATTCATCCGTTTTTTTTAACGATATTTTTCACTTATTTCTTCAACTCGTGAAAAACAATAAAGTGTGTTCATCCAATATAATTGGTTCCATGCTTTATTGCGTTATCTGCCCTTTGCTAGCACACAAAAATACAATCCAGTACTAATCATAACTTCCTCCAGGGCTATCATAATTCCTGAGATCATTTTCCACAATCCTGAAATTGGTTCTTTCCTGACCAAAATTAATCCTCCAAATGGATCTTAATGGTGACATGTACTCTATTGAAATTTCACAATTGTGTGACTAAATGCTAGTACTATTAAATGAGCAGTCCTTTCCAGAAATGCTACACCTTCTTCATATATAATTTTGGTGAGGAAAACAAGAGGTTCTAAATAATAAAAAGAAGAACTGGAGAACCTGCAGGAGAATATCAGATGGAGTGTGAGGATTATAAACTGATAAACGTGTTATAAGGAATGTAGAAATGCAGAAGAAACCATTAGTTCTCAATCATGTATTTTATCTTTATGTGTCTTTATATTTATATTTGAAAAAAGTAAACATAGGGACATATAAACTACAATATGTGTTTTTAAAATTCACAGCGACTTAAATCAGATCAATTATTCCCTATAATGTATAAGTTATTATTCCCATATAAATTATGCAACTATATAACATCAGAAACTACAAGTTAACATTAAGCTTGTAAATGATAACATCACAGACTTTACCAAAACACAGTTATTGTGACAGGATGATTATGAATGTGAAGCTTCTTGCTAAGCATTATGTCTGCTATTGTTGCTCTTTGTTCTTTTTTTATTGCATCTGCTCTTTAACCAAGGAGCAGGGATCGGATGAAAATGTCTACAGCGCAGAAGGACCCGACGAGCCGTAATCCGCATTGAGAAGTCTGAGTGAAAGAGGTATCAGCCAATCAGGAGAGACTTCTCAACGCTCCTGATTGTCTGAGAGGTCAGAAGCTTCTCCTGATAGGCTGAGTCCCTCCTTCACACCAAGTTCAGTGTAAGCTGCAGCCGGCACCAGGTATTTGTGTTTGACTGGGTACATGTGACTGTGTCACGCTATTTGGATAATGTATTTTTGTGAAAACTGGCCCTTTGCTGGAAGATGCAAAGGAAAATGTATTCAATATACTCGCTGAATGGATCATACTTTTTATTGTTTTCTTTATGGTTGGACTGACCGCTGCACAGCATATCATTTGTTGTCCCATCATAATATGCAAAGTTTTTCCTAAAAAATCAAATGCCTGGCATGTCAATTGTCATCAAGGGGGTTAACCTCCAAAGGGTTAAGTATCCAAAACATATCTACTCACATTCCTTAAAAAGAAACATTTCTCTGAAGGTGTGCTGTGGTATCTGGCTCCAAGACATTAACAGCAGATCCTTTAAGTCCTGTGTTAAACAGCAGATCCTTTAAGTCCTGTAAGTTGTGACATAGGGCCTCCACGTATGCATCCTGGTGCCAAGTGTTCTACAAGTAAGCAATGCACACGCACCCGGCCATCCATGTGATACAAAAGAAAGCGTGATTCATCAGACCAGGCCACCTTCTTCCATTGCTCTGTGGTCCAGTACTTATGGCCATGTGCCCATTGTAGGTACTTTCAGCAGGGAACAGTGGTCAGAATATGAACCCTGGCTGGTCTGCGCCTACACAGCTCCATATGCAACGAACTGGGATGCACTGTGTGTTCTGACACCTTTCTATCAGAAACAACGTTAACGTTTTTAGCAATTTGAGCTACATTAGCTTGCCTGTTAAATTTAACCACAGTTGCCAGCCTTCACCCCACCCCCACTTGCATCAATGAACTTTGGCCGCCCATGTCATCGGTTCACTGCTTTTCACTGCAGTTTTGGCGATGCTCTGACCCAGTCATCTAGCAATCACAATTTAACCCTTGTCAAAGTCGCTTAGTTCCTGACATTTTTAGTTTTGAACCCCAGGTACCACACACCAATTTTGAGAAAGGACATATCCGGATGCGCCAACCCAGACCTGAGGATCCAAGCACCACTCCCTGCAAGGAACCTCCCACCAGTTATGACCACCAATGATACTACCACCACATCAACTCCTTGGATGCCTGGCAAGCTACTTCCATGAGCCCATCCCTTGTGAGATCCCCCACAAAAGAAACACTTGAATCAAGAAATTCACACCAAGAGCCACAAGAGAGCCACCCCACCCTTCAAGTAATACATCACCACAAAATAAACCTGTCCAGCTCACCAACAAACCTCCAGATAAAGTACGCCATCAGCATAACCATCCTTCCCAAACAATCCTCCATAGCCTTTCTAACTCTCGTAAGGTACCCTGGACAGCCATGGCACCAGTAGAAACTGTCCCACGGTGACCAACCTTCACATAATAAAAGGAATTGATGGAACTCATGGTTGAACAAGGCTTGTAATGTGAAGCCACCATGACCCAATAACCTGCCCCCATAAAAAAAGCCCATCTCACATGCACCAAATCCCCTGGGTAAAGCAGCTGCAAAAATGTTATGCCTAACAGCGGCACCCCTCAAGGGCTCAGTACATACACCACAGTTCCACCACATCCTCCAAATTAGCATACGTTGATAGGTGAACCCCCCGATACTGTCACCCCCAGCAAGAAAAACAACCAAAACGATCAGACTCATAATCAAACATGTTGTGTAACCACCAACAACATGACCTCCAGAACCAAAAATTCCATCACACAAGCACCAAACCCCTTGGGAATCCAGCTGTAAACTGTTATACCTAGCTGCAGTCACCATCAGTTTCATTACTCATGAAAATTGCCAATAACCTGCTTAACCTCCAAAGCATGCAAGTGAAGAGCCACTGTGGGAACACCAAAAAAATAACACTACTGAAGGTGCAGACAAGGTGCCCTGGTGATGGGGGGGAATACCCACCAACTCAATCCCACATCTGCATACTAAAGAGTGCTTCACCCAGCCCTTACCTAAAGACCTGGAAAGGGTTTGCCTCAGTCAAGGCCAAAAAAAAAAACAAAAACCAAGGAAGCCAAAAACCTGTCAGGAACCACCTTAGCATGACTACATAGGCCCCCTCACCAAACTTACTACCACCACAACCCCACCAAAAAACAATCCCACTCTTGCTGTTCCTTGAGTCCCCATGAGTCCACTGCACCTGTGCAAGGCTACGTAGTACATGCCAACAGCTATTCGAACCAGAGTGCAATCCCCATATACAAACACAGCAACCGCAAGCTCCACAGCACATCGTCCTAGTAGCTGCATGGCCCACCACAATGGCATTCTCCCCCTCAAACCACAACAGATCCCTGTGAAACACTGGCCTTAGCCATTCAATCACCATGGTAGAACCATTTGGTCTCCCCCAGATATCTTTAGGCACTAACAAAACTGCTCTCCATATTGTGAAACCACGCTTTGCCTCCAAAAATCACTTCCCCTATACAGCTAACCTGATAAACAGAGCGGATCACTTGTCAGGAGACTCCCTCCAATAATACTCTCACAGATCCCATGACAGAAAGTTTCAGAAACTTGCAGTACCTGTGCCTCTTCTCCCGTTCTTGGACCTCCTCTTACAGACGCCTCCCCAAGGAAGCAAGAAAAAACACCCTCGCTAATTTTCCTTTTATCTTCCTCCTCCATCTTGAGATGACCTCCAGACCACGCTCTCTATCACATCAACTGACAACCTGCACCCCTACTTGAAAACCCCGGTGAAATTGATCCTAAGACCCATCAATATCCCTTTGCTCTCAGTATAACCCAATTTGAAGCAGGTAACCCAATTAAGTGTAGCTTAACACTACAAAGCGAGGGACGTGTAGAGCGCCCACGGACTAGACTGAGAGCTCGCAAGAGCAGAGCCCTCCTCCTGCATCGGTCCGACAGTTAGCGTGACCTAAAACCATTCCACTGCCCATGATTGCAACATTGATACGGAATCAACCAGCATCACACAAACAAATGCAATGTGATGTGACATTCAAATAATCTCATCTAGAAACTCAATGCAGAGGGCACCTAAAAAAACCTCAGCATTGACCCTCACCTTTGTCAATAGTGTGAGTGAAAAACAGTCACAGCAGTCGATCTCAGTTCAATCACAGAGAAAAATATCAGGAATGGCAGCACCAAAACCACCTGCTCACGGTGCAGATTCCCACATTCTCATCATCCTGACGGCTACATTGATTAGGGTGTGGTGGCGTGTGTGTGTGTGGTGGGGAAGGGGTGTTGCACCACTGCAGCTGCCACCGGTAACTGCCAAAGCCTCTCTCTAGTGTTTCCCTACCTTGACATCTGTGCAGGCTTCTCCACCAGAGGCCTACACTAGGTGAATTGCCTCCTCCATTTGCTGACTCCTTGCCCGTTATTGCCCGCAATATTCTGTTGCCTTCCCTCATGGCCTGTCTGGCCCACTGGGATTGATCACTGCAAAGGCCAATGCCTCCTCCATGCTGCTGCGTCGATTGCTATTAGGCCTCTGAAGGTTGGTTCACCTGACTCATCCTGACTCATCCTCTTCAGGCCTGCCTCTGCCCCAATGCTCCAACATAGCTCCAGTACTCCATGCAAGCCTTCAGGGACAATCATCCAGCATGCAGACTAGTCGCTCCTGCAGCTGTGAGGTAAGATAAGGGGGAGATAAGGAAAGGAAAGACATGAACACAAGAAAAACACAGACAACAAGAGACTGACACAAACCCAAAAGACAAAGAAACAAGAGAAAGCCATGATAGATACAAAAGAGCTGCAGACAAGAGACAGACACAGACGAACAACACCAAGTAAGGTTAAACTAAATGGCTCCTTACCTGTCACGTTCTACCCAGGCTGCGGAGCTGCATATCTGTCTTGCTTCAGCTTCTCTGTTTTGCTTTAATCCATTCCTGGATTTTGCTTGGTCTCTCTGTTCCTTGCTATGTCCCCCTTGCTCTCCCTGTACTTTACTCACTCTGTCCCCCTGGCTTGTGATGTTTCTGCTTATATCCTTTGCTTAGCTTCCATACTCCCAGCCTGCAGCATCCTGCACGTGATTCTTTTTTTTTCAAATCCAATGTTTATTAGAGTTTTCAAAATTTTGTGGAAGAGGGGAAAGGGTACAGAAAGGAAGGAGGAGGGGGGGGGAATAAGGGAAACAATCCAATAAATCCAAAATGACACGGCAATGAAGCAGAAGTCGCCATACAGAAATATAATTCCAAATATATGGAAAAGCAAATGTGTACAGACAAAAATGCCCTGGAAAACACAAGTGATGCATCGATGATACAGAGCCATAGAAGGCATGGAAACAGGTACACCGCGAAAATGAAAAACAATCAAGGCACCGACTGAGAGTGACCACCCACATAAGCCAGTGAAACCAGGTAGCAGTATAGGCGTCTCTTTGCTTCAGAGAGGTGGCCGAGAGGTCCTCGATCACCCTGATTTCCGCAACCTTAAATATACATTTGTGCAACGACGGAGGACGAGCTGACTTCCAATGCAAAGGAATAAGGCATCTCGCAGCGTCGAGCACATGCCGAACCACAGACTTTTTAAATTGTGAAATCGAAAGCGAGGTGTGGTGCATAAGCATAGGAAAAGCCTGGAAAGGTGGAGGTGAATCGGAAAGCTCAGAGATGACACGGTGGACCTCCCGCCAGAACCCTTGGACAGGACAGGCCCACCAGATACGGAGTGCGGGGCCCACAGCCTCCGCACAACGCCAGCACACATCGGGAACAGTTGGGAACATAGCATGTAGTTTCGTGGGCGTACGATACCAAAGGGTCAGGATTTTATAGTTCGTTTCTTGTGTCCTGGTGGCCCTAGAACTGGTGGGTAAGGGTAAAAAGCTTAGACCACCTGCACGTGATTCTAGTGATATGTTTCATGTCTGCTCCAGGGTGCCTGCATGATATCACTTCGTTTCATTTTGGACGACATCTGCTGCTATGTCAGGGCGCTGGTATGTGGCTGCACAACCCTAGGTGCTCAACACCCGGCTGAGTGCAGTCGCCCTGCACCAGGCCCTGTCCAACTCCGCTGCTGCACCGTAACTCCTGCACACAATTTTTGGGCGCTCTTGGTCAATGCAGTCATCTGTATCGACCTGGTTCGTGACATTACTCCTGTAACGACCAGCCTTAAATATTCTAACAAAACCTAAATTCCACAATTCCTGCCTTAGCCTAGCCGTGCTCAGTACTTTGCCTGGACCCACTCTAGTCCATACTGGCCAATTGGGCTTCCTTATGATTTTTGCTGCTTTTAACACATCAGCACCTTTTTGCCAAATATATACCATCCACTTACAGGTGCCATGATACCAAGATTCACCTGTAAGTGGTCATAAAGTTTTGCATGATCAGTGTATGCCACAGTCTCTCCCACTTTATCTAATGAACGAGAGCCAAAAGGTCTTGTAATGGCACCAAAATGGCTTGTGATGGCGGTGGCTACAGGTGGCAACGAATGGACGAATCATGAAGAATTTTCAGCACCTTTGCAGTTCATTTTCGTCAAGTATGTAGAAGATTGCCCTCGTTATCATTGATTCATACAAATGCACAAACCAGACAATTTTCATTAAAAATAAAGTTCGTATGAAAACAAATGCACAAGTCTGAAAATGCATATTCTGTTTATTTTTATTTGCTTATTTATAGAAATTATGGGAAAGCACAATCATATTTATTCCATGTTTATTTGACTTTATGCACGCATCCAGTAGTTTCCCCCTGACAAAAAGGAGCACAACTGCCTCTAGAAAATAGTTAGTTTACCAGAAAGGTCAGCCAATAACATATGCATGTCAGTAACAAAGGGTACATCCCCAGGCTCCTGGAGACTGATTTTCTAGAACAATATAAATTTAATGGGCACCAAGTTACAGCACAGTTTACTGGTGAACTAAGCTCAGTTGTAAATGTATTGCATTTGGCAGGATTAGAATCTAGTTCACTACACGGATGATTCAGTCATCTAATCATCTTCTAATTTTAACTCTGCCAGCGTGTGTGGCAGGTACTCTAGGATTATAGATACTTGTTCTTTACATTAATACAACATCACTGATTTGAATCTAGATCTTATTTTGCTCTATAGACCGAAATAAATTAAATTCATGGTCCAACATCCAAAATCGTAATATAATTTTCTTTTTCCCTGTTTGCTGCATAAAGGAATCAGCTTCATCCTCCTGCAGAGTAGTTAATTTAGCAGAGCTAACAATTCCAGCATTTACTCTGTGGAAAGTTGCAGGTGGTTTTGTGAAAGTATGAACGGTGGGATGGGAACATTGTTTTTAACGGCTGCATTGTAGAATACCTCTCTCATAAGGCATACACATTTACTTTAAGTAGGCTAATAGCATTGTAATTAAATGTTGTTGACTACCTACTGTTGCACATAATAAAAGTCTCACAACTTTTTCAGTGGTCTCTTTAACTATTGAAGCCAAGGAAGACAGTCACAATTTTATTGCAACCCTATAGTATACATTATCTGTATACAAACATATAGACAGGAATGTATTTGAATGTATTTACAATATATTGGATGCTTCACATAGAGCATGGCCCCAGTAGCTTCCCGGCCGTTGAACTTGCTATTGACCACGGCATCTGACATCATATCCTGGCTCAGAAGGAGCCAGCTAGATAAAAAGCTGTTAACCCCTGCCCACTGCCGAAAGTGTCTACAATGGGAACGTGAGAATAAGAACTGGATCACGGAGCAATGTAAAAAGGTGGCCTGGTCTGATGAATCGCAGTGTCTTTTACGTGGATCACATGGATGGCTGGGTGCATGAGAACACATGGCACCAAGATGCATCCATGGAGGCCCACCTCAGGACTTTTAGGATCTACTCCGTATGTCTTGATGCCAGATACCACAGCACACCTTCAGAAGTCTAGTGGAGTCCATGCCTCGACAGGTCAGGGATGTTTTGGCACCAAAAGGGGGACCTACAAAAATGTAGGCAGGTGGTAATAATGTTATGGCTGATTGGTGTATATATTCACCATTGGTTGAATGATGCATTGTATGCTACATTGACATGAATAGGTCCCATTTAAGTATATGGACCCTATTCATTTTAGCAGTGGCCGAACTACCGGGGTCGCTGAAAATGATCACTCGGCACCTCTTGGGCCCCCCTGACTGACAGAACTCCAGGACTCCTCTGTTCTCCGCCGCTGCCCCGCCGCCGCCTGCCTCAGCGCTGCCCAGACTGCAGTGTTGGGAGTGTGAGGCGTCTGTCTCGGGTGCCGGCGCTTCACGCCAAGCAGTGAAGCCGTGCAGAGCGAGACAGGGGCCTTGCGCCCCCTCCACAGGACTGCACAGTAAGTGACCTACAAAGGGGGGTAGGGAGGGAGTGGGTAGATCGTGAGAAAGGGGGTAGGGAGGGAGAGGGTAGATAGTGAGGATGGGGTTAGGGAGGAGGGGGTAGATAGTAAGAAGGGGGAGTAGGGAAGGAGAGGGTAGATAGTGAGAAGGGGGGTAGGGAAAGGGTAGATAGTGAGAAGGGGAGTAGGGAGAGGGTAGATAGTGAGAAGGGGTAGAGGGGTTGGGGGCCCTTAACTGATTCTTGCACCGGGGCCCTGAGGTTTCAAGTTATGCCCCTGCATTTAAGTAAACTAAGCCGCCATTTTGAAATTTGCTGAGAGGATTAATGTTTTCATGTGTTTTCTTGTTTTTAGTTATTGGGCTTTTATTTTTGGATGCCCCCCTTCTCTTGGGTGAACAATTATTCAGTGGATGTTGGACTTGCAAGTATAGTCTGTTTTATTTCCCCCCAGGTTGCACCTTTTAACCCCTTAATGACAAAGCCCATACATGCATGGGTTCAAAATGCATTACTTTAAATGGGTTTAGGGACTGCCCATTTTCCTTAAGGGGTTAAGATGGTGATTTTCATAGTCTATCCTCCTGGCACCCAAAGGCTTCTATTGACATCATCTAGCTACCTGGGAAACAAAGAATGGACTAGTATGGTTTTTAAAGTAGGTATTTTGTTTATTTTTATATGTCATACCACATTTCACAGGACAAAGATGATAGAAGTAAGAGAGACAGTGGATGAGACATTGTTATGTGTTATGGAGACACCATGCAGTGATTGTTTAACTATTCATATTGTGGGGGCTGATCTTTTTAAAAATAATATTTGTTGCCTAAGTTGGATCTGGCTATTCCAGTTAAGCTTTAGTTCATTTGGCATAGTTAATAGATCCATTTGCATAGTGATTATAAAACCAGTGAGAAACTAAGGGAAGGCTTTTTTATAGTTTAATAACGAATAGGTGTTGCTATGGTTAATAGACAGTTATGCAGCCAGGGAAATCATATTACACTTCTTAAGACTGTGTTAAAAAGGTAATATGATTATATAAATTTGTGATGATAGATTTTGCATTTAACATACGTAGATAATGAAACATCTGTTTAGAGATAATATAGCACTTTCTCTGGTAGTGCATTTATGCAAATCATGCTTAGACTATGCAACCTCAAAACACATTAAAACAGCATGTAATGAGGATAAAACACATCTGTGGAATGTTTTTCTTTAACAAGCACTGCTTGGAATAGATAAACTTGAATTTATAATGCATTAAGATTCACTGAAAATACTAATCCGCCTTGCATAGAACTGCATAAACACAGCTTTATAGAAACCTTTTTTGTCTTTTAAAGAGCAATTGTTTAGAAATCCCTTGTACAGATGATGTCAAAGTCCAACCAAATACTTAAATAATAAAATACATATTTTATTATTTAGTGGTATTGAAATAAAGAAACAGCTGTGCAATTTTTCTGTAATTCCCATGGCAGAACTGCGGCAGTGCATTGCCTTATTACAGTGGCCACGCATTTCTGCTAGATGGAAATTACATGATAAGTGGAATCCTCAACTTCTCTTCCACCTTAAGGCCATACTAAAGGCCCACAAACATACCTGGGAACTTCTTCATTCTCACTACCCAGAGCCTTACATTGCGGGACACGGCCAGGACTGCCCGCTGATGCTGGTGGGTGTTCCCGCTGGTGTCAGGGTCGAAACACCCCCATTTAAAGGGGAAATGGGCAGGGAGCAGGGCGTGTCAAGAACCCACTCCCACAGCTTGGAGAAACGAAGAAGCGGTGCTACCAAAATTAATTGTATGAGAGAAATACTACTACACACTGATGTTCTCCAGTGAATGCTTTCACCACTCATAATGATATGTGAGGGCAACACCATGCCCTCACATCCACCATTGATTATAAGGTCTGCCTCTACCCATGAGTGGCCTTAAACTTCAAACTCCATAACAACTGTCACAATCTCTACAAGCCCAGCTGTCCATCTTAGCTGTGCAGTATATGTGCAGTATATGACTAGCATTGGGGTCCAGTAGCATTCCTCTGAATCCACCATAAGAAATGGTGGAAAGTCTAATTTCTCCAACTGCTAATCTTTTTTTTCAGCCATAGTCACTCAGGCCCCAATGGGGAATGATAGGAAATTACTTTATGATACCAAAGTCAATCTCATTAAACCCTAGCAAGATCTATATTTATTCATGCAAGTTTAGGGACAGAACCACTTTAAAACATCATGTGTAACAAACACATTACTGAATGCTATAAAATACCTAGTATTAATCCCTATCTACAACAGAGGACAACATTATTAAAAAAATGGTGGGTGAGTGACCAGCTCTGGTCAGGCCTTTTAAACTCTGGCAAAGCTTCCCCCTGTAGCTCCACATACATTTCCCTTTTCTATGAATTGCCACAGTTGCTTACATGGGTGATATAGGCATACGTCTAAACAGCCCATATAATGGTTGTTCATATCCCTAGTAATACTGCCCTTGCGCTTATATCTTTAGTGTTTTCTTTCTGATTGACCTTTTCCCAACAATTTAGAAAAGTGCTGCAAAACTAGTTTTAGGTTACAAACGTGTCTACTCCTTTGGAATCTTGCAGGCCTAACCTGTGTACAAAAGAGTCTGTTGCAGGTGAAAAGACAGGCTTATCTAGTAGTCTCTGTCCTCAACATTTAATTCAAATATACAGTTGTAGTAATACTCAGCAACTGGTTAAGCAAATAATTTGTAGCTCACCGTGTATATAGCTAAAATGATTGTGTAAAATTTAAACACATCAGTCATTGATAATTTTGTTTTCTCTTGAGGAACCAAACAAATTGCTAACTAATCATTCTACTTTTAAGAGTAAACGTAGATAGGAAACAAACAATTGGAATGCAATTGATACCTTGTAGCTGTCTTTTTTTATTAGTCATAAAGGTCGGTATGCCATAAGATGCTGAACAATTTTCATTCTGAAATTATTACTTTCTTGTAGAAAATGAGATTGGATGCAATTGTTATTCTTAGTGTGCTCTAGATGGGCCTATTGATTACCATTTACCTTTATACTGCTTTCACGTATGAGAATAAAGTTGGCAATTGTTGTGTGATCCTAAATTTGTACTGCACAGAGTGAAAAGCTTATATGGTTATAAACTTCAAAATACCAATTTTAATTTAGACCAGAATAGTATGTAATGGGATGGGTGGCATTTTGTGTGTGATTAGGGCACCACCAGGGTGATTTATACCTCCTATAGATAGATAGCTAGATAGATACACACACACAAATGTTTTCAGTATACTTATTATAGGCGTACAGACAGAAACATTTATAATAAATGCATAAATACTTGTGTTTTTTTAAGAATGATGATGTAATTTACATGTCATAACCAAACAATTAAGATTTGAAAGTCAAGCACTAATGAATGTCAAGAATTAGCAATTGGAATGTCAGCCACACAGATTTTAAATCATTAATGCAAATAATTTGTTTTATTAGAATTAATGAATGCCTGTCAGCGATAGCAGGTGCTACTTTGCATAGGTCTCATCTCTGTTTTATTTAGACAATATTATAACTGTCTGAGACTATAGAACTGACTGTAAAATTCAACATTGCACACACCTGAAACTAAAAGGGTCTAGTAACTGCACAGATGGGCAAATAACTACCCAATTTATATTTCCTATAAACCTCTTCTATCCAACTAACTTAATTATTAAAATGTATAGTAGGTTAACATTTCGCAATCTGTAAGGCTCTGTGGAGCAAAACTATAAGGCTGACTATAAGCAATGACCAGAAGGCTCTGTGGAGCATGACCCTTGCACTGCCCATACCCAGGAGGTTCCACATTTCCCAAACCCGAAATAAAAGACAGACACCAGCAGGATTGGATTTAGAAAAGGCAGAGACATTTACTTTAACAAATGTCTCGACATAACTTTATTTAACATTCACTTTAAATAATAACTTCTGTATAAATACCATACAGTCTTCTGTACACCTGTGTAAAAAATAAGACTGGGTTCCAACCTAAACCAGAAGTGGCACACTACCTCCTTCGCAGGATACACAATCGTAAATAAACGGACCGCGGGTCGGCATAGGGGGAGCTCGACCTTAAGCTTGTTGCTTAATCCTGTACGGAAGGAGCTTTAACCTAACTTAACCAAACATCAACTCGCACTCCATTATCCTTCAAATTTCCAGGGATCCTCCATCATACAGCAAGATAAACGGATCTGCCAAAAAACAGAGAAAAAAGGGACGGGGGAAAAAAAACCCAGCCAACATGGAACAACATAGCTAACAAAAGGGGAGGGCGGGCGGGAAACTGCTCCTGTAGTGTTTAGTAATTGCCCCCTGCAGGTGTGCTTAGAGGGGCTTTATAGCCCTGTCCCCTTCCCCCTACAGTGTAAGTGTTTTTGTTAGAATGGATGTGTATGTGTTTTGTTTGTTAGCATAAATATGGATATATAAATGGTGTGAGTGTGTGTTAGAATGAGTGTGTATATGTGTGTTAGTGAATATGGGTAAGTGTATGTGTAAGCATGTGTACCTATGTGTAAGTTTGTTAATGTATAAAGTGCCAGAGTACAAGGGGCAAAGAAGGCACAGAGAAGCTGTTTTGGGGCACTGATGGCACCGACAAGTTGTTTGGGGGCAATGATGACACAGACAAACTGAGGGCAATGATGGCACAGACCAGCTGTTTGGAAGCAACAGTCATACCCACAGACTGTTTAGGGGTTAGGATGGCATTCACAAGCTGTTTGGGGGCAAATGTGGCACTGTGGGATGCTACTTGGTGAAGCTGGGGTTATGCCCCTGGGTGTGCTTTTAATTTAAAACGTTCAGCTCAAATCAACATGTGCTATATGCCTTTCTAGATGAAGTTGCTTAAGTGACTTGCTGTCCTGCCAGTCACAAGCTTGGCATTCAGTTTAAATTATGGTTTCAATTAACCTCAATAGAAGCACCCAAGCTGTGCATTGAGCTGATATGTGTCCAGTGAGCATGTGCATGATGTGTATAAAAGTATTCTTTGTGCTGCTGTTAGAATAGGCAGCATGAAAGGAAGATAAATCTAGTCTTTTTAACATCCTTAAATAATGAATGCTTGCATGCATTTGCTTTTGGTAAAATACATTGAACTGCACTTACGATCTAAATATTTATATTTTAGTCAAATTGACTAAAACATGTATCTTATTTATTTTAGTCAAAGTAATGAACCTTTTTATCAGTTATTAACAAGAAAAAACCATGGTGGGTTTTTTGGGAAGAATTTGGGGAATAATGATGCTGCTTTAAGCCAGATGTTTTAAATCCTGTTGCATTTCATAAAACAATAATTGCACTGAAAACCGTAAAAATTTTCAGCAGGAATATTAAGAAGGTAAAAATCTACGGCATGTTTTTTTTTATAGTTGCATGAGTTTTTCATTGAATATTTCTGGTAATACAGTGAAGGTCACAAAATGTCTACGAAACTCACTATTGTGTGGAGAGCAAAAGAAAATGAGAATGTTCTATTAGAATATGTGCACATTACATGACAAACCTTTTATATCCTAAAGGTAACATATTTGATGTCCATGCTTGGCCTACTTACTGTTTTAGTTTTGGACTTTCTTGACTAATTATGCATACTGGCTCATTTCTATATCCACTTTCCAGGCATCTCAAAACAATGTAATGTCTACATGGCACTGATTTAATAAAGGTAAAATGTGAAAATAACACTGAGAGACAGAGATAAAAGAGCAAAGAAAACAAGTTGAGATGATGAGTTAATTGAGGTGATCGCTAGAGAATTAAACTGAGTCCTGCTGGTTTCACATTTACTTTAGCTTGAAAAAGTACCCAAGAGCATGATGTCTACTGTATAATTTAAAGGATACTGGAAATTCACATTCCACTGACTTAAGAGAAAGGACCCATCTTGACTTAACACAATAAAGCAAGTTTAATTTGCTTATTTCAGAGCTGCCATAGTATAATATTAATAGTGAAGGAACTTGATCATTTGTTATTAAATTACAAACTGGTGCAAAGCTTGTTAATGTACTATATGTAATGTAATAACTGTGTAACATATGGTAGAACCAATTCATGTACTGTATGTGCTGATCAGATTATGGCATGTTACTATATCTACTGGTACATCTATTATACAAATGGATGAGACGCTTGATGAGATGTACTAAATAAACAGAAGAGTTATGAGATCAGGCCTGGACTGGCCATCTGCCAGACCAAGTAAATGCTCTGTGAGCTGCTGCTTGGCATCAACACATAACGCTGGAGAGGCAGTTCGGGTGCTAGAGCACGTTGCCAGTGGCTGGAAATGCCTGACTACATGCTACACTGAGCATATTCAGCTGTCAGGGGCACTCACATCATCAGGCAGCCATCATCTTAAAGTGTAAGGGTAATGTGAATAATTTGGCTTACCCGCTGTACCAATAGATGTACCACTGACAGTGGGTTTTATTGACTAAAACTCAAATTATTGAGTTTGCAGGAATGTTGTAGTTTTAACTTACTGACTTTACTATGAAAGTACAACCCCAGCTCCTGCTGCAAAATGAGCATGGTTTACCTTCTATGAAGGTCGCCTTCAGGGGCAGTCGGGGAGGTCACCAATTGGTTGATGCCAGAGGAGGCTCCTGCAGGCGACCAGTAGGCTCACTCACACGGCCCTTTAACTACTGTTTAAACTCCATGGTCTCCCTGCTCCAAGAGTTAAAGGTCCGTACAAGTGACTTTATTGGTCATTCGTACGGACTTTTAACTCTTGGATCGGGGAGACCAGTGGTCTCTCTCGGCCAAGTTGCGGTACCAGGATTTTAAAAGTTTGTATGAGTGACTCTATTGGTCGCCAGCAGGGGGCTCGTCTGCCAACAACCAATGAAGTACAGGTGTACTTCATTGGTTGATGGCAGAGGAGACACCTACAGGTGACCAATAGAGTTGCTCATACGGACATTTAAAGTCCTGGCGCCAAAGCAGGCGAATATTCGCGGAATATGATTTTTTCCCCCACGAAGACTTCCTGGTAAGTATTTTTTTTTTTCACGTAAGTCAAGCAAAAGTGCTTTCCTGAATCTAAGACAAGACCAAGGACTGATCAAGGTCTGAGCCCTTATATCACAAAAAATGGGCAGACTAGATATGCCGAATTTCTCTTATGTCCTGTGAGGTTCTATGTTTCCATGTTACTCAACTCACATCACCTTGACCAGAGAACAGCAACTTTGGGGTTTATAAACCACTGGATCTGTAGGAAATGCTACTATGCAAAATCCCTCTTCTATGCTTTGGGATGGATACTTAACACATGTTGATAAATACACCAGTAAAATAATAATAAAAAATCCTTTCCTCTATGCACCCTGAGTGGGTAATTTCCTTTACTTTTATAACATTATTTTTTTGGGGGGGGGGGACTTTTCACTTGTTGACTTAGAATGACTTTGTATTTCCCCTAATACAGTAAGGGAGGTGTGTGTATAGAGGAGTTTTTTGTATTTACTTCATTTCTTTAACCCCACCATAGTATAAGAGAGAAAAGGAGGAGCGTGCATGGATGAGCTCTATAGCTCAAACAAAAGTTGTTTTTTTTTCACTTATTCTGACATCCCACCGATCAAGGTACAGAGTTGTGAAGGGGCACAATTGAGCTCTATTTACCCCAGCTGGAGAATTTATTATAAGCCGCAACCAGCTACACAAGGCGGAAAGAGCAGAAATACTTGGCAGCTAAGTTAATGGAGACCTGAAATTATTTCCATTTAAACATTTTGTTTTTATGTGTTAGGGGGATTTTGTGAGTGACATACAAGGTCATACAAGTCGCTTGAACCTGACTGCAATTTACACTTCGATAGTCACAAACACTCACATCAACTCACCAACATCTCATATATTAATGCATATACACGTGGCTTTGTGAGTTACAGCATCACAATCCATATGAGTTGAGTCACATGTGCTTACCATTAGCCCAACTAATTCTTAGCAAATACATCTAATTGTGTTGTGTTTTTTACATAAGCAAACATATTATATATAGGTTTATCAGATTAATCTTTGCTGCAAGTACATTATGCTGAACCACAGCTGTCTTTCACTTTTATATACAAAGAGAATTTGATTCTAAATTGTCCTTTGGATATTCAATGAGAGATAATGTAGCATGAAACATTTATATCAGCTGTAAGTAAGTTTTAAAATGACTTCTTATGGCTTTGACCTCCTTTAACATTCATGAATGATCATAATTTGTCACAAGAAGCTAGATTTCTTTGAACTTTTAAAATTCTCAAACTGTTTTTGCACAATACATAAAATTACAGGGCTGAAAATAACATTTTGAAAAACAGCTTCACTGTAATTGTTTTCAATAGTAGCATTCCATCACCATTAAATGATTGTACATATTCCTTGGATATAAAAATGTTTTTTCCTTTCACTGGTTGACTTAACTTAAGTACATCAGTAATTTAATGTTATCAGTTTTATTATTAGTTATTTTATAGCCAGTTTGCAAACAACTGCAAAGCTAAAATAACTTTTGTGTGTACCTGCAGAATAGGAAGGGTGAATAATGCAGTCACAATAATAGCTTTTTCTTTCTACCCTATTTCTTTCGGTTTATTGATTCATGTTTATCTATCAATCCATCTGTCTAACCATCCGCTTCTCCCTTCTGCCCAGCCATAAGTGGCATTCGTTTGCAGCTTAGTCAGTAGACTCCACAGGTAGAATGATGACCCCCCTGAAAATATATAGTCAATTATTCCTTTGTATAACTGTTCTTAGTGGACACAAAGCACTACTTGGTAATATTGTTCCCGTTAATATGTGTATTATACATGTAGACATATTTTCAGAAAATATGTCTCTCTCTTCAGTACATTATAGAAGACAGAATTTGTAGTGTGTAATATATGCGTTCTTGGTTTGGTGCTTATTGAATTAATTGGAAATTGAGTTTGAAAGATTGCTTTAGGCACAAACTCATAGCACCTTATTCAAGGATGGAGTGAAAGTATCTCCAGAGTACATTAGGCCTTTTAAACTCTTTATATTAAGACTAATGTCTCATGTACACAAAAGAAACTAAAAAAGAAAAAGGCTGCATGTTGTGCAGGAGCTTACATATATATAAATATATACCAAATTTGTTTCCGCAACTTTATATTCAGTGAATAGACCTCCACAAATCTTTTCATCCAATCAGATTAAATACATGTTATAGATTGACTCCCGACTACCTCTCGGAACGTTCCTCCACTGACACACTCTTCCTACAGGGAAACTGATCCATGAAGAGACTTACAATGTATATATGCACACTAATGTTCAAACGTTTGGGGTCACTTTTGCTATTAAAAATCAACGGTTTTCAGCTACATTTAGTGCTATCCCGAGACCTTTACAGCTTACAGTATAATAAAGGAGAGGTACTAAGTACAGTGGTCATACAGTTTTTTTGTCTCCAATTCTTGTTCTTCTGCGCTTCTTGTTCAGTTCCCTTTCTTCATGCAGCTGGTATTATTAAATGCATTCCATATTTGGACTTTTTTTTTGTTTACTAGATATTTGTAGAAGAACGTTTTAAATACCAAAGTCTTTTTTCTCCAGAGTATTAAATGTAAGTCCATCCTGTAAACTGCAGTTGACAGATTGACATGAAATGTAATCAACTTGATGTCCAGTAAATCTCACATTTTCTGGTGTTCTAGCAAAAGGCAAAACAGAATCTTCATTACATGTTGCTGGATGCTTAATTGGTGCTGAAAACATTTCCATAATTGACTGAAAGATAAAGATAGTTTGCTACATTATAATTTCAAACACTTGCTGTGGGAAACAGATGAAGCTGGTCAAGTGTTAAGCATTATAATAATGTTTTTTTCCTGTGATATGCCTTTAAAAAACCAAATAGACATCTGCTTATTAGCAACTTCACACATTTTGCATGTACTTGCTTCAAAGTGAATACAAAATCACGAATATGAGTAGTAACAAAAATGTATTTATTCTAATTAGAAAACACATACATTTTTAGCATGGTAGAAAAAAATAACACTATAAGGGATATATCTCATAACTCATTAAATGAGTCCATATGTCCACAGTGAAATTAGTACACACACATTACACACATGCACAATATCACAAGAGGAAAAAAAATCACAGAATATACCAATAACTTCATTTATATTGTGTCCCCCTGACACATTTCACTATAAAACAGCAAAAGCTTGTTGACAACACTGTTAAGGCAGCTTGTTTAGATAACTTGTATTTTAACTTATAACTCTATGTTTTTCAGGTTTACATTTAATAGTTCCTGGTAAACGTATGAACGTACCTGGGAACTTCTGGTCTCCGGCTACCCGGAGCCTTCCTTTGCGGGATGCGGCCAGGGTCAAACACGGAGAGTTCCCAGGTATGCGTATGAAATAGTCCATATAAATGTAAAGTAAACACAAAATGGAGTGAAATTGCCCAGTATGTATTTCTATTAAAAAGATGCACCTAGGCTGCAGGAAGCAGAGGAGAGAGAGGGGTCACTCACGAAAGCAACTGCTTGGTGTTCATCTTTCTCCTCTGTCGATCACTATATAATGATAGGAGTGATACTTATCCTGTTGTGGTTGTGGTAATGGAGGTTGTGGTATTCCACTGTCAAGCTCATACACTATAGGGACAGACATATTGGGACACCTGACCATTACACCAACAAGGATATTAATGATATTCTAATTACATAGACATTAATTTATAGTTGTCCCTCCTTTATTTTTGCCCATTCATCCAGTAGAGCATTTGTGAGGTCCTGGCACTGATATTGAACGAGAAGGTCTGGTGTTTAATCTCCATTCCAGTTCATCTCAAAGGTGTTTATTGGGGTCAAGATCATGGCCAGTCAAGCTCTTCTGTACCAAACTCTTCCAACCATGTCTTGGTGTAATGATCAGGTGTCCAAATACTTTTGTCTATATTGTGTAGCATCATCCCCATTTTTGTCACTAAAATCCAAACAAACTACCCTAACTAACCCAAGTGCTCTTGGCAAAACATGCATCAGGCTCTTAGGTTTACTTTACACCAGTTTGTTCATATTTATCAATACTCATAGCTAGTGTTTTATGATGTGTATGAATGGAGGGATGATTTACTGATGCATTGTGGCACAGGGAGAATAGGGAAGAGCTATAGAAGCTTATGAATGTTTATTTATCATTGTCACTCAAGCTAGGTTTAGACAGCTTGCTCTCAGACTTACGTATACCACTGACTTCTGAAGTATTGATGATAATTTGATACCTTGTATGAATTGGGTTAGGTTCCTTGGATATAGTTCTAGATACTTTGCTTTTATAAACATTTCCCAGTTTATTCTTAGAGATGATTGTTTTTGAAAATCACTTGCCTTTCTAGACTCCTGCTTAGAGAGCATTTTTTTCTCCTACACTATGGTCATAAGTAATTTTGTTTACTTACTAAACAATGATTTGCAGATTATATATTTTACCTCGCAGCATTAGATATGGATTACACATTATATTTATTTGTAGAGTATCAGCTGATTCAACAGGACTAATACAAAAGCCAAGAGTAAACAATAACACTAAGATTGACAGTATTAACATGACTGGTACAGAAATAGAAGAAATGCCTGATCTTTCAAATTTACAGTCCATTATGAAAGCTATTCTTACAGATAGAGCTTTGAAGTACATGTGAGTCTCCGTGAATTAAAAGGCAGTGCAGTCCCACTGATTCAGGTCCTTGGTAAGCAATATAGCCATGTAAATTTAGATAAGATTGACAAAAGTGTGTTTCTCTGAAACAGTGGCAGGCTAAGCAAATTATGGCCATACAGGGTGCGAATATTGATGCCTTAGATAAGTGCTTTTAATTAGTATTTGATGGGTGTCTGCTAATTAATTGTTTTGTTGTTTGTACATGTAAGTCTTTTAAGCAGCATCTTCGAAGGACCTCACCAAACTTTAGGGTTAAACACCCCAAGTATCACAGATGGTGTCCAGAGGGGGCTTGAAATAGCTTGAGAGCAATATTTCCATATAAACTTAGATAGGACTTACATAAATTGGGGTACTTTGATGTAGTTGTAATATATGCCCGCGTGACGGAATACCCTATATTTATGCCTCTTATAGGTGCTTTGAAGTAGTATTTGCTGAATGTTCACTGATTTCTTGCTTTCTTGGGTGTACATGTTGGTCATTTCAGCCACAGAATCTGAATTTATAAGCTTTTTAAGGTGTGGAAGAATACCTTGATCATATGAACTTACAATACATTATGAAAGCCATTCTTACAGATAAAACACAGTCAAGATAGTTCTTTGCAATATATAAAAATTGGTTTTACAACATGATTAAAACTGAAAATTCCCAGTTTACCCTCATTTTAAAGAAAAAAAACCCATGATGTATAGTCAGAGTATAAGAATTCTGAAATAAACTAAGCTCTTGAACACACCTTAGTGAGCTATATGAATTATTATTAGAATCAAAGCACTGATTTTCTTATGAAATAACTAAATAGCAAAGTAGAAATGTAACAACACCATCTGGTATGTCAATAACAGAACTTGAAATGGCTTTAAAATCTTTAATATAACTGCAAGCAATGTTGGAATTTATTCTAAAGTTAGAAAGAAATGCCGATTAAATTTCCATATGTTAAGGTTGTGCCACCTTGCACATATTCCTTTGCAAGGGGCAACCAAATGTTTACTAATTTCAATAAAGGTTTCTATGTATATCATAAAAATATAAAAGTTTACTATACATTATGAAGAACTGCTCCAAAAATAAAGTTTTGTGAGTTGAAATGTTGCTCCCACTTACAAAAAAGATATTTGGTAAATATACTGAATGTGTATAAGTGAAAAAAAGGAAAAACACCGACTAATATTATTACTTCTCAACAATAACACAGCTGCAACCCACAAAACACTCTGTCCGATATCTAACTGCAAATCTGAAACAAAACTGTAGGGCACTTGCGTAAAAATGGGGGCTTCTTCTCAGAGCAGCGATAGAGCCGATGGAACAGACAGCACGTGGCCCTTCGGGCCGCAGATGGACGGTACCTGAGACGCTCTCTGCTGGACCTGCTCTGCTGGATTGGATCAGAGACATGGACTTCATCTCTTGTCTGAACTGTAAAGGCTGTCAGAACTAGCACGTGTTTAAGAGGCTCCACGCGCTCCTGGGGCGCAGGCTCCCGGTGGGAGGTGGAGGAGGGAGGCGGACGGCACCGTCTCCTCTCCCGTCCCCCACGGACTCCAGGGGCCTCTCCGGGGAGGACAGAATGGCCGACGGCAACGACTTGAATCAGCAGGAACGGGAGCTGGGGCCCTGAGACTGAATGTGGACCCCATACCTGACCTATTCAGATACCCTCTGCCAAGATCCTGAGCTCCGCGGAGGAGTCTGCGCCCTAAGAGGCCGATAACCTAACAGAGTCCAGCGTACGGGGGTTAAGGCGTGTTCAGTTATGATGGATCCGTGTACAGAGAGCAGAGACACGGGAAGCCCCAAGGGGGTGGGACCAGAGGGAGTGCTGTGGGTCACTGTGCCTTTTCTTTTGTTTAATGCTCCTTGTGGCCCCCGGGGGCCCTTTATGTTTATATCATACAGATTTTAATTAAGGTTTAATCGGATTTTAAAAAAAAATAAAAAATGGGGAAAATATAAATAAATAAATAAAATAATGGAATAACAATTAAATAGGACTCGTGGAGATATAATATAATGGGATGGATTTTTCTTAAAAATAGATACTTTGCTTCCATTTTTTTTAAATACCAGTGGTATAGTAACTTTATAAATAACAGCAGCAAAAAAACCCAAACATTACACTTACAAGAGAAGGTGCACACTAGATATGTGCAAATTATGCAGTTTATGGGGTTCCAATGAGGTAGACCAAGTGAAAATGAGGTGTTTGGGTGCAAAATAAGGTGCAATTTTATAAAGATATCTTGCAATATGGATTCCAATAAGATATACTCCAGGTGAATGTAAAGTGCTTCCATTTGTAAATGTAGAATAAAGTACAATTGATGAAGATATATTGCACTAGATATTCCAATGAGGGGGGTTCTAAATAGGTGTGTACTCCCATCTACAGGTGTAATATCTGGAATTTCAGGTGGAAATTATCTGATTGGAATCTATATTGACATCTTCTTAAAATTGCTCCTTATTTTGCACACAAACGGAAAACACCCCATTTTCACTTGGTCTACCTCATTGGAACCCCATAAACCTCATCATGTGCATACATCTAGTATGCACCTTCTTTTGGAACTATCCATTTTTAAGAAAAATCCATCCCATTGTATTGTCTCCACAAGTACTATTTAATTGATTGTTATTCCATTAAGGTATTTATTTTGTTGTGAATATACTAATGTATTGTTCTCAGGCAAAAATATAAAAAGTTATAGGATTTGGCATTTTGAAATTGATTTAGACTATTTTGCTTTTTTTTGGTTTTCAACATCAACTGACACAAAGTTAGTATTGCAACTTAACAGCTACTGGATGAATAAAACATGCCTGTGATGTACATTTCACGCTTTGAAACAATCCCTCATCATTGACAAAATGGCTCGAATAATTTTATCATTTACCCATTGGCGCCTTGTGGCCTTTTTGTTCTCTTCACCAAGACGTCAAGTCTAGTGCAGGGCTTAATTGTTTGTGAGGGCATGTTACATTAAATTATGTGTGTTTCAGGCAATGACATGTAAGGCCATGTAAGTTTAATGTGAACTTGCATATTCTCACCTGGAACTTGCGTAACTTAAAGTTACATGCCCTCACAAATGTATATAGTAATTATGATAATATATATAATAATAAAAATTGGCAATGCAAAGGTCAAGAAAAAGCTGCTTTCTTAACCCATTTGTCTATTACTTTTTATGTGTGGCTACATAAGAAACACAAAAGGACATGAGACATCATAGTAATTATAAAATGCAAAAACTGTAGCCAGAGATTACCGTAATAAAGTTACCAGCTCATATGAAGTATCAGAATCCTCTAGTGCCATCTTAATAATACACAACAAAGAAAAATGAATCTGCTACAGAAATGTAGACAATGCTAACTGCACTCATTGTGCAATAACGACATTGTCATTAATATAAAATTAATATACTCACTGTGTTAATTCAAGAGAGCTATTTTATTTGAACAAAAAGTGAAACAAAACATGCTGTTTCTAGGTAACAGTAAGACATTGTGCTAATGGATTGGTTAAATGTAGTTTAATTTCTGGCTGTCAGTCACACGAAATCTTGCAAGAAATTCACAGGACAAAACTATGCCAGTGATAACATTGTCTAGTGGCTTCTGGTTTCCCGCCTTAACTGGTGATGAGTATTATTAAATTCTGATAACCACATGCTGCATTTAATTATGCTTTTAAGCTTAAGTAAAGCATTTTTTTTTAACTATTATCTTTTGATTGTTCATGTCGGAGCAGGCTGCTAAACAATAACCTATATGTTTTGCATGAATTATATTTTGTTTCACATAACGTTCTAGTACAAGATTTAAAGTAATGTCCTTGAAGCAGAGAAAGGATTAAAAAACGAAATAGTTTGAAGTATTTGAGTTAATGACGAGACACAAAACACATTCTCAATATTTGAAAAGACATCAAATGGTCGACTGACTATATTTGGGCGACAATAGATGTTTCGTCTTTATATAATTCCACATGACCAAAGTGTGAGAGGCATTACTAAGATCCCACAGAAGGATGACAAAATAGATCCACTACAGAATAAATTCATATTGGATTGTATTAACTTAATTTTAAGACACAATTATTTTTGGTTTAATCATAATTTCTATTTACAGTTATTTGGCACCACCATGGGGACCAGATTTGCACCAAGTTATGCCAATTTATATGTGGCAGATTGGGAAGCCGAATCTATCTGGTCCAATAACCCATTTGGGGCAAATCTGGTCCTCGTCTTATATTGGAGGTTGTCTTCTAATCAGACTTCAAATAGAGGTCTGATTACAAGACTAAGATCCAGATTCACCTGGTGAAAGTTTATGGGATGCCCACAGACCTCCACTGCTGCCAGCACGTCTACCGGGGCTTCTATGGCGGAGCACCGGAAGGTCATGTGATGCCGGCGCTCAGTCATATAAGCCCTGGTGGAAGCACTGGCCACCAGCAGTGGAGGTCTGCATCGCACAGACCTCCACCAGCCGCCCCACTAGACACCAGGGAGTCTGAAACACGGTTCACAAGTAAAGGGATGCACTGGTAAGTCGGGAGGGTGTTAAGAGTGGCATGGGGGTGTTAAGAGTGGTATGGGGCAAGGTTCAATGGTTTTCTGGAAGCAGAGTGGCATATAGGTGGTTTAAAGGCATATCAGGGAGGCAGAGTGCCACATAGGGGGTATAAGGCATACTTGGGGGAGTGGCAAATAGGGGGTTAAAATGCATGTCAGGGGCAAAGTGGCTTATTAGGGAGGCACAGTGGCATATAGGGGTATAAGGCATTTCTGGGAGGCAGAGTGGCATGTAAAATGAAATAAAAGCAAACAAATCTTCCTGGTTGGGTGTCACCCACAGACCAGGACATACCAGGTACGTCATCGGTGACTGAGATCGCGAGGGATGGCTGCTACTGACCTCAGCGATCCGTAGCAGCCACTCTCCCTCAATTCTGTGCACATGATTGCTTTGAAGCAAACCACGAGCACAGAATTAAAATATTTAAATAAAACTGTGGTCTTCAAGGGAAGACGCAGTATGAGAAGGGGTTCTGAAGGGGTTAAATATGAAAAAATTGTTTACATGTGGATTAATATTTACTAGTAAAACTTTTTTCCTGTAGGTTACTCTTATATTCAGGCTTTTTCTTATTGTCCTAAATTAATATTCAAATTTGGGGGGGTCTTCTTATAATTGAGCAAAAAGAGTAAATGCTGGCCCATTTTAAAACAGGATAGTGTACTAAAACACCACCTTCCAGACAAACTCGGTATCATTTATAAAAAGTTGGATAACTTAAAATCAACCTTAGCCCCGAGTGCTTTATCAAACATTGAAAAATCAACAGATGATCATTTTTTATCTAAAGAAACCCCGGGTTTCCACAGATATGGAAAGTGCAAAATGTGCAAAATATGTATCTCCGAAAAAAGAAAATGATTTCTTTTAAATGTACCATCACTGGAAGAGAATACACTATTAAACATTTCATCCATTGCAAGTCAAAAAATGTAATTTATTTATTGGAATGCAAATGTGAGATCCAATATTTCGGCCGCACCTCCAGGGAACTCAAAGTAAGAGGCCTAGAACACCTTGAAGGTATACGTAACAAAAGCATTAAACACAGTGTTCTAAAACACTGTAATACTTGTAAAGATTTCTCATTCTCTGAGTTCCAAATTATAGGAATACATTTGGTATAACCCCATTGGCGGGTGGAAATACCAAACAGAAACTTTCTAAAGGGGAAACTGAGCAGATCTACAAATTTCCAACACACAAAAAAGGGAGTCTTAATACTGAATTAGACATTTTAGCATTCATAAATTGAACGAGAACACCTTTGCTTTTAATGTATATGTTAGTTTGCACTTGCTCATCTCTGCACATTGCACTTTTTCTCTCCTAGTTCCCCTTTTTCCTGATACTGGAAATGTAACCAGTATTATACTGTATCTATGTTAGATACACACTTACATTGTTTTCTTTTATTTCAGAGATTTAAGAGAACGTAGTTCCTCTCTTAACTAGTAATACACAGCATGATTTTTCAGATGTTTTATTTATGTACAGACATACATTGTTTACAATTAAGCATTTTACTTCCAATGAATTTTATTTCCATCTATACACATATATATATATACATATTTATTGAAAAATCATGTGTCCCTTTTACAATGATCTATACATATTATGACCTTCACTTTTAAACATATTTACCATATCTATTTTATATGACCAATATGGGTCTTAGTTTTTAGAGTGCATTTATGTTTCGCCTTTTATATACACACACACATTTACATGTAATAGAATTGTACTTTTCTGTTCCTAATTAAGGTAGAAGGTATGCTGCTTTTTTTGCCGTCTTTCTGTGTTAGTTTGTGTCATGTGCAGGTTTTTTCGAGGAGAATATTTCTCCTTTCTGTTGCGTCTCGAGTTTGCACCCGATCGATGACGTTTCCCTGAAATGAAATTTGCAGAATAATATTTTCTATACATATTTCAATACGTTAAAATGGTGCCTGTACTTGAAGCACTAACTAGCCTTATGTAAGTGCTTACATTTATGTGAAAATTAAGAAAATTATATACAACTGCATCAAGCGTATAAAAGTTTGAAGCAGTTGTAAACTACCAACAATGCCGTAGCTTTCATATGCAGTTTGTTAAATCTTGATCCCGGCATTGCATTTTGGTTTTTGCGCCACCCATGAATAACCCATGTTCATGCATATCCCTACTTATACTAACACACTCATACAAAAAGACACAACCACCTCTTTTTGGTATGAGGTTGCAGCCACAGCGTTTATTTATTTATCAGTAACATACTGTGACACACCTTTATTTATAGCAAACAGTGTGAACTTGCCCTACATTTGGGGTATAAATACATTAACATATTTCTAGCAAATTAATGGGGCTACATACCCCAACTATTATTAAATCGGTGTTCTTCTAAAATAACGAACACCATACCCACCCGAGGGACACCCTCCCAGTTGCTGGCAGGTATTATTATTATTTATTGTTTTATTTAGTGCCATCTAATTCTGTAGCGCTGTACAATGGGTAGACAGGGCATAACAAGTAATATGTAACTTAACAAATTGACTTACAGAGACAACAGGTGAGGAGGGCCCTGCTCAAACCAGCTTACAATCTATAGGTACTGCCTTTTCCACCAGCTGTAAACTACAGCAGCAAATGGGGCAGCACTACCACCCAGCTTCCCCTTCGGACCCTGCACGCAGCAAAGACCCACATTGTACACTCTAACATACATGTTCCCATACTTGAGATGGGCTCCACGCAACTTACAGCAACGTCAACAAAACTGTGTCCAATAATCCCTCCAGGATCCATGCCAGCAAGCTGAAAAGCATCACGGGAAAAGGAGGATAAATTATTGCTACAATCTCCTTATATATCATTTATTGGACCATACAATACAACCTCCCCCACTGTCACCTATGTTACTTCAGTATTAAGGAAGATGTGCATGATGACAGTAGTAATGTGGAGACGCTGTGGGTAGAGATTAACCTAGATAGTAAAAAAAGTCACACACTACTTGTGGGTGTATGCTACAAGCCACCCAACATTAGCAATGAGGGGGAAGATCAGCTGCTATTTCAAATTGAAAAGGCTGCATATAGAAATGAAGTTTTGATCATGGGAGATTTTAATTACCCAGATATAGATTGGAATAGTGGAACTTGTTCCACTAAGGGCAGCAAGTTTCTGAACCTGCTTAATGACCAATTTATGTCCCGATTAGTAGAGACCCCAACCAGAATGGATGCCTGTCTAGATCTGGTAATAACTAACAATGAGGAACTTATCTCAAACATTATAGTAAGAGAACACTTGGGGAATAGTGACCATAACATGGTTTCATTTGAGATTAATTCCAAAAAGCAAATGGGTAACTTCTCTACCAAAACTCTTAATTTCAGAAGGGCAAACTTTGACAGGCTAAGGTCCACCATGGAATGTATAGACTGGGATGGATTGTTCTCTGGGTTAAACACAGAGGAGAAATGGAATACCTTTAAGCACATATTGCAAAGTTATACATCCCAATATATACCTATGGGAAACAAATACAAAAGAAACAAATCAAAACCAATTTGGCTTACCTGGAAAGTAAAACAGGAAATAAGGAATAAACAATTGGCATTTAAGCATTATAAAAGCGAGGGGTCGGTAGTATCATTTATGGCATACAAAGATGCCAACAAAGCCTGCAAAAAGGAGATTAAAATGGCTAAACTAGAAAATGAGAAACTTATTGCCAAGGAAAGTAAAACCAATCCCAAGAAATTTTTCAAGTATGTGAATGGGAAAAAGTTAAAGGTAGAGAATGTCGGTACGTTATTATCTGAAACTGGAAATTTGGTTAGTGAGGACAGAGAGAAAGCCGACATTTTAAATGCTTTTTTTTCTTCTGTTTATACCAAGGAAGAACCGATGACGGAGCCCCTGCTGGCTAATTTTAAGAAACCGTTGCAACAAACATGGGATTGGCTGACACAAGAAAAAGTGCTCAAGCAATTAAATACTGTTAAGGTAGACAAGGCCCCTGGACCGGATGGTATACACCCAAGGGTACTGAAGGAACTAAGCCTAATTCTGGCCCAGCCACTATTGCTAATCTTTAGGGATTCTTTCAGCTCGGGCGTAGTTCCATTAGATTGGCGCAAGGCAGATGTTGTGCCCATATTTAAAAAGGGATCAAAATCTCAACCGGGCAATTACTGGCCAGTAAGCTTAACATCGGTAGCGGGGAAATTATTTGAAGGGTTGCTAAAGGTATACATTCAAGATCATATCTTGATCCATAATCCAATTAGTAGAAGTCAACATGGATTTGTGAAAGACCGGTCTTGTCAAACCAACCTATTAACATTCTATGAAGAAGTTAGTAAAAATATAGACCTGGGGTTGGCTGTAGATGTGATTTATCTGGACTTTGCTAAGGCGTTTGATACGGTTCCGCATAAAAGGCTACTCTATAAATTAACAGAAATAGGCTTAGGGGCAAATGTCTGTATGTGGATCAGAAATTGGCTAAAAGATAGAATGCAGAGGGTTGTTGTGAATGGATGTTTCTCAGCATATACGCAGGTATTAAGTGGCGTGCCTCAGGGGTCTGTCCTCGGTCCTCTTCTTTTTAATTTATTTATAAATGATCTCCCAAGCTGCATTAAGAGCCATGTCACAGTTTTTGCTGATGACACAAAATTAGGCCGGGTAATTCAGACTAATCTTGATGTTTCTTCATTGCAGGAAGATCTAGACAGAGTTGGGGACTGGGCGTGCAAGTGGCAGATGAGGTTCAATATAGAGAAATGCAATGTTATGCATTATGGTAAAAATAATAAAAATGCAACCTATTCTTTAAATGGAATATCCTTGGGCGAAACTACCAATGAGAAGGATTTAGGAATAACGGTTGACAACAGACTTGACAACAGTGCGCAATGCCAGCAAGCAGCTGCGAGGGCCAATAAATTTTTAGCATGCATAAAAAGAGGTATTGATTCAAGGGAGGAGGATATCATCTTGCCTCTGTACAGGTCATTGGTAAGACCTCACCTTGAATATGCGGTACAATTCTGGGCACCGGTCCTTAAAAAGGACATTATGGAATTAGAAAAAGTACAAAGGAGGGCTACGAAATTAATAAGGGGATTGGGAGATACTAGTTATGAAAAGAGACTAAAAAAGTTAAAATTATATACACTGGAAAAACGGCGTCTCAGAGGGGATATGATGACATTATATACATATATGCAGGGCCAAGTCACCCTCTGAGACTGGAAGAGCGCAGGTTTCATAGACGACAAAGGAAGGGATTCTTCACAGTGAGGACAATTAAGGTATGGAATTCACTTCCAAGGGAGGTAGTGTTATCAATACATTAGATACCTTCAAAAGGGGCCTCGATATTTTCTTAGAAAGGCACGATATACAGGGATACAAATAGAATAATATTAATATTTTAGAGCTTCTTGATCCAAGGAGAAATCCGATTGCCTCTTGGGGTCAGGAAGGAATTTTTTCCCCTGATGGCAGAATTCGAGGTAGCTTAATTGGGTTTTTTTGCCTTCTTTTGGATCAAGAATAGAAAGGTTAGGTAGAAGGGTTGAACTTGATGGACTTAGGTCTTTTTTCAACCTTATGAACTATGTAACTGTAAGGGACATACCTACTCCCCTCCCACCTAGGGTCACCAAAAGGACTGCCTTGCTTCTTCACCAAATTCAAGCACTCTTTCTAATATGGTGCCTTATTCAGGGCTTTCTGTTTTGGTAGAGAACAAGCAGCATGGTATTCATTGAGGGATTGCTGAAATTCTGTCACAGTGTTCATTGGAGATCGTTGGAAATCCAGAAAGCTTTGCTTGATGTGTCTTTGCTATGATATCGGTAGAGGCACACATTATGTTACAGCTGTTGTTTAGCAATGGTTTTATTTCAGATGTGACAGCCCATTCTTAAAGGGACATTTTGCTGCCTCTGTCCTTTAATCCCCAAGGACGTAAAATTAAGTTCTCTTCTATCTTCACCGATTGGGAGAATTTCTCACCGTGATTTGGAGAGGGGCTCTACTGGTGTCTGCCCAGAAGTCCAGGGAGACCAGTAGCAATGTGCTGAAATGTGCTTCCATTGAAATAAATGACTTCTTCTTAATGACTTTTCTAAGAATAAGAAACAAATATACAATAGCTCGTAACACAAGGTGCCAGACCAATTGTGTGCTTAAAGGTTGTATAAAGCAGTGTGCATCTGCATATAAGAAAGCCCAGGTTACTTGAGTAAAGAATCAAAAAAAGTGATGTACCCTGACATACAAAGTATTTTGTATGTATGTCTGTAATGACATGTGTATTTTATTTTGCTTACTGCTAATCCATTAAAAAATCAAAAGAACAAGTTCCATTTTCAAATGTATGCTTTTATAATGTAAAAATAGTATGCATTGTGTAAAGTGAGATTTGTATACATTAATGACACAGTACAAAAAGAAGAATTAAACAAATATGGTAGCAAGTTGATAAAAGCTCTACAATTTGAAATAATAAAAAAATATCACTGTATACCATGTAATAATACACAAGACACAGCTGGAAGTAAAAAAAGAAGGATGTTTATACATTTGTTTAAATGTTGCATATTATAGTTTTGCCACCAAAGCCTTTCATTGTTCATTCTGAGCATCACAATCAGAAAATCAGCATTCAGATTAATATATAACTGTTCTTAAAGATATTCCAGAACAAAAGGTGAGCTGGTAATTGTATACTTTTGTATCGTATACTTAATTATATACTTTTAAGCTAATGCTATTTAACTTAAGCCCCACAACTCAGATGCTTGAAAAATATCAGAGATGAAGGATAGTGACAATGCGAAAGTGTCTTCCTGACATTCATAATGATCCATTATTCTTGAAACATTTTTCTTTATTGTTATTTGTACTTGCAAATTAAAATGTCTATTTCCACTAAGTTTTCGTCCTAATGTACAGAACATTTTTAGTGCCCATCCATTGATGCTCAGAGAAGCCATTGGTTCTCCTTCTCGTTCCAAGGAAAGGGACCATCCAAAAAATAATTTAAATAAAAACAGACAAAAGGGGGAAAAATGCAAAAAACATTTGCAACCAATATCAATATATCTTTCCCCCTCTTGTAGCTTTCCTAAAACATCCCAAACCCTCTGCAAACCACCATCTGAAACCGAGCACTAATTTACTAAGATATGTAGTGGGATACACCAGTATATCTTTTTGGTGAATATTTTTTTAGTAATTTATATAATACACACAGACTAAAATTATATTTTTAGTAGACATCAAGTGACAGATGGTGAAAGACTACAATTATACTTGTCTTTTTTAATGTCTAGATTGTATTTTATTGTATTGTGTATTATACTATTTTTCTTGTAACACACTGCATCAGGCCTAAATCAGAAAAATCAATCAGAAAAATCAAATAAACTGTTCAACCAAAATTAATTAGTTTTTATTGTATTAAATAAAAAAGGAAATGTAAAACAAATTTAAAAATTAATGGACAACAGCACAAAATTTGTACACGACAGGCAGCACAATCACACAGAACAGTTATACTAATAGGCATTGCATTAAATT